>CM070021.1:31797010-31959510 GCA_036247105.1 Cirrhinus mrigala
ACCATTCAAGCATGTCGGAGAAAACGAGGCCACAAAAAGCTGGAACATGAAACACAGTTCAACACCGAGCTTCCCTCAGCTCAAATAAATGGCACGAGGAAAAAAAGGCAGGAAAGTGGTGAAGAAAAGGTGAGAGAGATTGATTCCTTCCTCTCCTGTCCTTCCCTACATTACCCACAGGACATTTTATGGCTCAGAGATCTGGAGATGAGATCAAACAAATACAAACTTCTTTTGTAATACTACTATGACACTACAAGTACTGCAAGTATGCATGCAAGTAAGTAAGTAGACTAAAAAATGCTGGGTTAAAAATAACCCAACTCAACTATTGCTTGGAAATGACTATATTTCATGCATAAAATGAAGCCAAAATATGTTGGAAATGTATTAATATTTTTAAATTGCTTATTAATAAATGTTCACCTAGTATTTATGTGTCTGATTGTTAATTTTCATCCTATTTTGGGATCATTAAGTCAGTCATATAATTTTTAAACAACAGTTGAGTTAATAAAACTACCCAGAAAAATAAAATAAAATAAAATAAAATAAAATAAAATAAAAAAATAAACACATGACAGCTAGGGTTCCACAGGATGCCAATATATTTATTATATGCATTTTTAAGCAACATTTTTTATCAGTGTCATCATCTCAGATGCTTCTAAAATTCCTTTTGAATAAAATAAAAAAAAATAATAATAAATAAAATAAACATATCTATGACAGCCAGGGTTCCACAGGATGCCAATATATTTATTATATGCATTTTTAAACAACATTTTTTTATCAGTGTCATCATCTCAGATGCTTCTAAAATTGCTTTTGAATAAAATAAAATAAATAATAAAATAAAAATAAAATAAAATAAAATAAATAAAATAAAATAAAATAAAATAAACATATCTATGACAGCTAGGGTTCCACAGGATGCCAATATATTTATTATATGCATTTTTAAGGCAATTGTTTGGTCAGTGTTATCATCTCAGATGCTTTAAAATTCCCTTTGGAGAACATAAATAAAATAAAATAAAATAAAATAACATATCTATAACAGCTAGGGTTCCACAGGATGCCAGGATATTTATTATATGCATTTTTAAGCAAGACTTTTTTTTTTTGAGTTATCATTGTCTTAAATTCCTTTTAGAGAAATTAAAATTAAATATAATTATAAAATTTAAGTAAACAAAACAGATTTGTTCTGAAAAAAGAAAAAAAAGCCATATGTATGTCTTTTATAATACTATATATATATATATATATATATATATAATTCCTTATATATATAAACACACACACAAAAACACATTGTTATGCATTTATTACTGCATGTATATTATTTTGCAATTTTTTTATTTGCAATTTTCTTTTTTTTTTTTTTTTCCACCACTTTTATCATCTTCAATGTTTCTTTTAAAATTAAAAGTCATTAGATCTGTTTTGGGAGAATTTGATTAAAAATGTTCAACAATGAGTTCAACAGGTTTTGCAGGTCAAGTGTACACCACTGAGCCAAAAGAAAAAAAAAAAAGCATAATTTGAAAAGCATTATTTATCATGGGAAAAAACATGTTTTATTATTATTTATTCTTGCGACTTAAAAGCATTTCAAAATCTAATTTGCAGACTACTATTTCTTTTGAAACTCTAAAGGAGACACATGTGTGATTAATCACAAGAAATGTGACCCTGGACCACAAAATAAGGGTCAATTTTTTGAAATTGAGATTCATACATCATTTAGCTGTATAAATAAGCTGCATAATGTATAATATTTGGCAAAGATACGACTATTTGAAAATCAGGAATCTGATGGTGCAAAAAATGAAAATATTGAGAAAATCACCTCTAAAGTTGTCGAAATGAAGTTCTTAGCAATGCGTATTACTAATCAAAATATTAAGTTGTGATTTATTTACGGTAGGAAATTTACAAAATATCTTCATGGAACATGATCTTTACTTAATATCCTAATGATTTTTTGCATAAAAGAAAAATCGATAATTTTGACCCATACAATGTATTTTTGGCTATTGCTACAAATATATCCGTGCTACTTAAGTTTAGTGGTTACAAATAAGCAAAATCTAAATTCGTTTTCCATTTAATATACTTTCTGACTGGAAAACACGAATGAGACTGTAAAGATCTATCTGTCCTGTAGGTGTTGCTGCTGATGCAACAGGCTGCTCTAAACCACACAGAACAAACAGCAGCGTCTCTCGCGCCGTCCCCCATCAGGCCCATATAGTGAGCAGGAGCCGCAATCCCAGCTCCCGTGTCTCCATGGCATCCTGTGGAAGCCCAGCTGTCAAGAGTTTTGATGTCTTAATAAATTTCTCCTCTCCAGCTGTCAACCGAGCGTCAGAGATGGATGAAAGAGTCAGTGACCTTTGACCTGCCCCGGACCTCTTCTTCAGCTCCCCCCGGTGAACCTCCAAAACTCTCACAGAGCCCCAAGACTCGACTTCAACGGCAGATTCCTTTCAGCACAGCGTCAGCTCAACAATAGCATCCACCTCACAGATACTTTCACATGCACTGCAACTCCTCAGAAGAAATAAGTAATGCATTACTTTCTTCCCACACCGTAAATATCAAGATAACTTTTCAAATGAGTAACATGCATTGATTTTCCATTTTTTGTAATGTATTTAGCAACCATTTTTTCCATGAAGTACTCATGTAGAGCTACACAAAGCACATGAGCTCTCTTGTTAGACTTAGTAATACAATAAAATTTGTATCATCTATTCTTTATTGTAATATATACATATATATATATATATATATATATATATATATATATATATATATATATATATATATATAATTTAATATTTATATGCACATATAACAATGTAATATACATTCATAATATAACAATAAAATATTATTATATTATACATTATACATTATTTATTTTAATATTAATATTATATATATGCTAAAAACATGTATTATATATCTATATAATATATCTATCAATCCATATATATATATATATATATATATATATATAAATATATATATATATATATATATATATATATACACACACACACACACACACACACACATATATATATATATATATATATATATATTTTATTTTATAATATTGAAGAAATGTATATATAAAAAAAACAGGAAAATAATATATAATTTAATCATATATTATTTAAATAAATAAAAATAGCTAAAACGTTATAACATTATATATATACATATATATACATATACATTCATAATATAACTGATCTATAACTTAATAATATAACTGAAAAATGATCTATAATTTAATCCTATATTATTTTAATAAATAAAAATAGCTAAAATATTATAACTTTGCCTATGTATATATATATATATATATATATATATATATATATATATATATATATATGCATACATAGGCAAAGTTATAATATTTTGCAAAATGCAAAACTACAATTAAACTACAGTTTTGACAAATTTAGTTTTGCATTTTACTAGATAGATAGATTATATAGATTTTATTATATAGGATTTATTTTAATATTTATATTTGTATAGAGCATTTTTATACATGTATATATATATATATATATATATATTTGTTACATTTAAGAAAACATAACATTCACGAAAATACACATAAAATGATATATAATTTACTCATTATTTTTAATTTATAAAAATAGCTAAAATCTATATATATTTTAAGTTCTTTTCACGAAACACATACATATGAAAATAAATGTCATGAAAATGTCTCTATGCGCAAAGTAAAAAAAAAAAAAAACAAAATTCCACAAAGCGCTGCTATTCATAGTTTTCAATTTTCTAAATAATTAATTCGGACTCAAATACCATCAGTATTCATGAAGGCTCAACTAATAATCTGTCTGTAACATAATTCTCCTTCAAAAACTCACAGAACATTCAACTCATGGAGTCGACACACACTTAAGGAAACCTGAACGGCTCCAGATGACTGCACTTGAGTCCTGAGCGAGAACGTAACCTTTGATCCATGACCTCTCGGGAGCGAAGGTCAAGGGTGGCGCCGGCTTTCCCTTATCATCGCTATGGAAACCGCGCAAAGTGTTTGCAGTGCGTCTTTGCGGCACGTCTACAAATAGCAGCACATGTCTAAAAGCCATTAAGCACAAGAGAAGTCCTACTTTCTCTTTTTTCTGTCAACACTTCTGTCTGATGTGTATTTATTATTGTCACAGGCTCTTATTTGGCTTGATCTATGGCAGAATGAAATGTCAGTTTTAAAGATAATTACATTTTTTTCTCCTCCAACAGATCCATTCATCACACTCACGGCCCTCTGCCATTTTTAGATTCTTGATAACATGCCTCGACTCATTCCATCTTTCTCTCGCGATCGCTCTCTCTCTCACACACACACATCCTCAGTGAGTCACATCCTATTATGTGGCATGAAGTTGCCAAAAATCTGTTAATTACAAAGTCCAGAGACCAACTAGTATGATTATAATGAAGTTATTTCCGTGAGAACGCTCGGGTGAGGACGGCACTCGTGGATTTACTGCCTCTCGTCTTCTCTCTTCTACTCTCTATTTGTAATCAGCATCTCTTGTTCTCATGGGAGGAGAGACCTCAGTCCTCCTTATTACACAATCACAAATGCTGATAAACCAATCAGAAACACTCTTATTACCACCTGATGACAGACTCGTGCTTGAGAGGAAAAGAAAACAGACAGGGATGGATGGATGGGTGGACGGAAATGTTGCACTATTCAAGAATTTGAATTGAGGACATTTAAATTTAAATTTCAAACTGATTTAAAAATAAAAGAAATTCATACAAGTACAGAAGCTTGTTTCCACCACTGAATAAAAAATAAAAAATAATTGCGACTATTTATCTCACAATTCTGACTTTTTACTTGCAGTTGCAATTTACATCTTGCAATTTTGACTTTATAATGCAACTGCGATTTAGAAAGCCAGAATTGAGATTTAAACTCACAATTGTGAGAAAACTGACTAATTTTTCCTAAGAATTGGACTTTCTCACAGTTATCTCACTGTTCTGAGAAAAGAAGTCAGAATTGTGGGATATAAGCTTGCAAATACGAGAAAAAAAAGTCAGAATTGTGAGATTTTTGACTTTATAACAAAATTTTTACTTTATAATTTGCAAATGTGAGTTTATATCCTGCAATTCTAAGAAAAAAAGTCTGAATTAGAGGGTATAAACTCGCAAATGCTAAAATAAAAGTCAGAATTGTGAGTTTTTTTACTTTATAATGAAATTCTGACTTTATAACTTGTAATTGTGGGGCTATATCTCACAATTCTGAAAAGAAAAAGTCAGAATTGCAGCACATAAACTTGCAAATGCGAGAAAAAAGTCAGAAATGTGAGATTTTTGACTTTATAACGAAATTTTCACTTCATAATTTGCAATGTTAAGTTTATATCTTGCAATTCTAAGAAAAAAAGTCAGAATTGCAAGTATAAACTTGCAAATGCAAAAAAAAGTCAGAACTGTAAGGTTTTTTTTACTTTATAATGAAATTCCGACTATAACTTATACTTGTGGGGGTATATCTTACAATTCTGAAAAAAAAAAGTCTTAATTGCGGGATATAAACTTGCAAATGCGAGAAAAAAAGTCAGAATTGTGAGATTTTTGACTTTATAATGAATTTTTTCATTTATAAATTGCAATTGTGAGTTTATATTTTGCAATTCTAAAAAAAAAAAGTCTGAACTGGAGGGTATAAACTCGCAAATGTGAAGAAAAAAAAAGTCAGAATTGTGAGATTTTTGACTTTCTAACGAAATTTTGACTATAAATTGCAACTGTGAGTTTATATCTCGCAATTCTAAGAAAAAAGTCTGAATTGGAGGGTATAAACTCGCAAATGCGAAAAAAAAAAAGTCAGAATTTTGAGGGGTTTTTTTTACTTTATAATGAAATTCTGACTTTATAACTTGTAATTGTGGGGGTATATCTCTTGCAATTCTGAGAAAAAAAGTCAGAATTGCGGGATATAAACTTGCAAATGCGAGAAAAAAGTCAGAATTGTGAGATTTTTGACTTCATAATTTGCAATTGTGAGTTTATATCTCGCAATTCTATGAAAAAAAGTCAGAATTGCAGGGTATAAACTCGCAAATGCAAAAAAAAAAAGTCAGAATTGTGAGTTTTTTGACTTTAGAACGAAATTCTGACTTTATAACTTGTAACTGAATTGTGATTTTTTTTTTTATTTATAACTAAATTCTGACTTTATAACTTGCAATTGTGAATATTTACCTCGCAATTCTGAGAAAAGAAGTCAGAATTGTAAAATAAAAGGTCATTTTGTATTGTACCTTTTTTTATAAATGGGGTTCCCTGGGTTCCATACATCAAACGTATATTTTTCAAATTAAGTGGTAATAAAATTACTAAATTATATTTAAAATATGCTTTGATATAAATATTTATAATAGAATTTAAATTAATATAGTCATATACTGATGTTTATTTTGCAATCCTTGTCCAATCTATACCTCAAATGCAAGTTTTAACTAAACTGACTAGTAAGGGTGACAGGAAATAACGCATCTTAAATATCTATGCTTGGGTCTCTGAAAGTTTAAAAAAAGACGTGAAGGTTAAAAACAGGGCTAGAGAGTGACAACTTCCTGTGGGTGCCAACTCATAAAATAGAGACAATTCTTAAAATCCGCCCAAAATCACTTGTGCTAGTATGAATGAAACATCATAAGTCTCTTACCCTGACATTGCTCATTCCGTTCCTCGTATCCAGGATTGCACAGGCAGTTCCCAATGGGAACCAACCACTCTCCATCTGCACCACAGTACATTTTGGGAACCTCCTGCTCCTCCGAATGATTCACACAGGAGCCGCGCACCTCCACCAGGGACGATGTGTCCGCTCCGGTTACCGTGTCAGGAAACTGCGCCAGGTTCCTCACGGCTAACGGACACTTCTTATAAAACACATGAACGGAAACCAGCGCGATGCAGGCTCCTACATCCTGGAAGGCCAGATAAAACCCTGTGCGGCTCAGAACGCCAACATCCCGAACCTCAGTGTTCAGCTTCATGATCCTATCACCAATATCCACCTGCGTAAAGCTTTCGTCCGCCGCCACCGTGTCGATCTTGGCAAAGCGGTTCTCGTGAGCATAGCGCTCATTATCGGAGTCGGACTCGAGGTAGTAGAGGTTGAACGTCTCTTTGCAGGTGCCGATGACGCCGGGCAGGCTGTTACAGTCACGCAGGGTGAATTTAATCTCGATGTAGATGCGCTGGGCCGGACCACGCCGGATCCAGTGAGTCCTGAGCCAGTTGTTCTGATTGGGCTCCATTACGTTACACACCTGGTATGTTCTGATGGGGATGTTCTTCTCATCCATGATGCTCACCTCTTCCCACTGCATGAGACAGCAAAAGAACAACGTTAGAAAATTAAGACCTTCTCAATGTCATACTGAATTTTTTTCAAATACAAAAAAGAAGAAAAAAACTCAACTATGATCCAGAACTTGTTTTTTTTTCTAAATGTAAATGATGTGGTCAACTTCACAAGTACATTGTGTTAAAACTTTTAGATTAGAAAACCAAGGACACACATTTAATACAAAAGCAGATTAAGAACATATAAGGTAGACAAACTGACAAACTAACACTTTCTCGAATATGTATTACAACATATTCTGATAAATTTAACATTTCACTTCAGTGATGTGAGATGACTGGATGCTTTCAGCTGATTTCCTATTGAACTGAAGTGGTCAAACTATTTAAAATATATTGAATTAAGCTACAAATTCGATCGTAATGCACAATGTTTCCATCTAACGCCACATTTAGAGGTGCAGCTCGTCATTTTAATGGAGTGTTTTCATTAGCTAGCAGTAAACCGGTTAGCTCACCTGAATATGTTCGTAGATTTGATGTTATCTTTGGGAATGGAAATATGTATATTTTATTTCTAAACATCATACTTTTTCCTTTATTTCAGGTAATGTCATAAAACTAGCGAGCTAAGCCAGTAGTAGTACTGACAGTGTTGTGTAAACATGTCTGAAGACGCGAAAGGCGGAAAAACAGACAAACCGAATCAATTGAGTGAGTCGTTTACGCAGGAACCGCTCCGATTGATTCAAGCTTTGATCATTTGATCATCAATTGAAGTGATTCACTAGTAACACTAGTGAATCGAATCGCGTTTCGAATAACACTAGTTTCGAATCGCGAATCATTTGATTCAGATCGGGAATTTAAAGCGTGTATCGTGAGTCATTTGATCGGACTTCGGAGCGGGTTCATGAATCATTTGATTCAGATCAGAATCTCGGGACGTGTTCTCGAATTATTTCACAAATTGAATGACTCACGATCCACGCTCCAAGTCTTTATCTGAAATGATGGTTCGTGAATCATTATTCAGACTACTGAGCGCTGGTCGCGAATCAATTTATTTAGATTGGAACTTCGGAGCAGGTTTGTGAATCTTTTGATTCGAATTGGAACTGAATCATTTGATTCACATCTGGATTCCAGTGCAGGTTCGCGAATCATTTGATTTAGATCGGAACTTTGGAGCGGGTTCGTGAACATTTTTGATTCAGATCATAACTTCGGAGCGGGTCCGTGAATCATTTCGCGAATTTAATGATAAACAGTACAAAACATCAAACCATTAAGGCAGTACAGTACAAAAAGAAAACAAAGTGGAAAAAAACAACAACAACAACAACAAAAGAAAGAAATAAAACACAAATACAAATATCTTAAGAAAATTAACCATGGTTTTATTTCCGTAAAATTGTAGTTACCAAGATTTTGTTTGTTTGTTTTTTTAAAAAACACAATTTTACTACAAATACCATGGTTAAACTATGGTTAGTGTAGCAAAACCATGGTAAATCTGTGGTTACCATGGTTTAACTCGTCTAGATCAACTTTGAATAAAGAAAAGAGAGGTTTAGAGACAGATTTTTGTTTATGTATGTGCATTTAGCTACCAGAAAACAAATTAAAGTTACACTTTCCTATATTCTCTTTTGAGAAGTCAAACAATCCAAAACAAACAAACAAACAAAAAAAAAAACCATACAGCCACAGAAAGAAAAGTCACTTATAAAATGAGATTAGGAATATTTAAAAAATCTGACCAAAATTTTTCTGTGTGGGTGCATTGCCAAAACAAGTGAATGACATCTTCCTCAGAAGAGTGACAAAAACAGCAACTCACTTCATTGACTGACTATTATAATTACATCCATAAGCTTTTTGTGAAATTTGGATTAATTTATTAATCTGTTGCTTGACCTCTTCATATTTAAGGAGAAAACTCGCTTGTTCCGATTTTCACGCTATGACATGTGCCTACCAATATCCAGCCACTACTAAATTGTCCCTAGCCTGTTGTCTGCCATTCTGCCCCAACAATGCCAAACTCAAACCTACACCCTTGGCATAAATTAAATGTGGAAAATATATATATATTTTTTTAACATAAGATTGACATTATGCACGGTAGACTATGCCTTCATGTGTCCTATAATGCAGATAATATTGTGCAAACATATTATTGGAAATGCTTGTTTTAAATGTTTTTTTTTTTTATTTGTTAGATCATCCATACATCAAAGTACAGTACTAATCAATCAGTTTTCAAACTCCTGAAGAATATGTAAAAAGTCAGTATCTGCTGATTCAGGAGATATGAAAACAGTAAAATCCTAATCTGAGTATCTCAGTTAAAAATTGATGACAGCATAAAGCATGAGGCTCATCAGACCCAAAAAACAGAAAACAACCGATCATTTAACTAAACAAACATGAGGTCACCCAAAGCGAAAACAGGACTGAATCTTGGGAATCTGTAGAGTAAATGTAGATCTAAAACATAACATCTGTTTCCCTCTTACAGGCTTGAGTATAAGTTTGCCTGAACTAACCTCAGAAAATCACTATTACTCTTCTTCGACTAGCCTCAGATACAATAACAACTCTAGACAGTCATTAATGTTTCACAGCCTACAACACTTCTCAGCGTCTGCTAAACCACCATTACTGCGACTGATTGGACTCGCCGACTTTTCATCATCTAATCAGCACTAATGACTTGTATTAAAGCAAATGAACACCATATAAACACATGCAAATTAAACTGCTGATACTCAAGACTCTGAATGGGAACTATCACATAATAACTTACAGTACCAGTCAAAAGTTTGGAATAATTAACCAAACCTGCTTTTATTTGAGCAAAAATACAGTAAAACACAGAAATATTATTACAATTTTAAATAATGGATTTCTATTTGAATATATTTTAAAATGTAATTTATTCCTGTGATGCAAAGCTGAATTTTCAGCATCATTACTTAAGGTCACATCTTCCTTCAAAAATCATTCTTTTATTACTCTGTTCAATAATATCTCATAATATTGCACTTTTAGTGTATATATGATCAAATAAATGCAGCGTTGGTGAGCATGAGACTCAAAAACATCGTAAAATTGGAATTATTACAAACTTTTGACCTTTGACCTTTAACTACATGTACATTCATTCATTTAGCAGATGCTTTTATCCAAAGTGATTACAAATGTTCACATATCAGTTAACAGGCACAGATCGATCTACAAACTTACCAAGTTATTAATTAGCAGTTTTTAGAAAGCAAAAAAATAATTGTGTGTAATATCAGCAGCCACGGTCCCATTAAGATCATCCTGACGGCCCTGGATAATCTCCAGGAATTATTCACCGTGCGCTAAAGCTAATTGAGCATTTGTGAGATAATAAGACTGACAGCGATCTGGCGTCCGTCAGGGAGCGTGATTGTCTCCGTTCGGCTCGTCCCTTCATCTGTGTAACTACGGAGGCCCAGAGGAGCAGCGCAGAGATAAGAACCCGGAGCTGCCGATAGCGGGACGAGAGGAGAAAGGAGCTAATTGGCCGTATTAAAGTCTGAATACCCGCCCACCGTCCGTGCCAAAGGCCTGTCCATCACGGAGAAGATCACAGAGGGAGAGGAACTCAGGAGCTCAATGAGACTTGGATCGATGCGAAAGGAAGCCGATCTGCTCCGGAATGAAAGGGATTTCTGTGTTTTATTGAATCGCTGATGTGGTAATTTAGATGCACCTGATCTGAAGATGTTAAACGGCTAATTGGTGATGAGGGGCTCTAGAAGCATACATTATAGGACAGAACCCGCTGACCCCCTCAGCATAAAATCTTTCACACACACACAGACACGCAAACAGACCTTTTCTCTGCCTCCGGGTTGCCAAGTCTCTCCCCCCTACCTCTTTTGAGAGAAAAGGGATAGAGTTTCCTAACAAAGGGCATTTCTGTCTCCCTCAACTATTTAGGAAATTTGACGCCCGTCGCTGTAACCTAGCTTTCCAAATTTACATCCCAGAGAAGTGGAGAGGGCAGGCTGATCTCACTTGTATTTGCAGGTATTCATACGTGACATGAACAGTTTTGGATGCTGAAACGGTCAATATCAAGACAATAACAGCATCTAAAACGTAAATGCTTTTATATATGAGATATAAACAACCTTAAGACTCTTTAAAGACTGAAAAAGGGCTTCAAAAAAGTTTTTTTATAGCGATGCTATAGAAAAACGATTTTGGGTTCATGCCATGGGATGAAAAAATAAAAAAGCTGTGAGTTTTTATCTCACAGTTTTATCTTACTTGAAAAGAGACTTAGCGAGATATAAACTCAGAATTCTGACTTGTTTCCTTACAAATTCGAGTTTGAAATTCACAATTATGACAAAAAGACACTTCTTTGTTTCCTCCACAGAATCTGAATGGGAAATACCACATATTAACTTACAGTACCAGTAAAAAGTTTGGAATAACTAAGATTTTTTTGAAAGAAGTCCCTTTTGCACACCAAACCTGCGTTTATTTAAGCAAAAATACAGTAAAATCAGTAATATTGTGAGATATTATTACAATTTCAAATAACCGATTTCTATTTGAATATAATAATTCAATTTATTCCTCAAATGCAAAGGTGAATTTTTACATCCCAGAGGAGTGGGCAGGCTGATTTCACTTGTATTTGCAGGTATTTATACGTGACATGAACATTTTTGGATGATATCAACACACTGACAGCATCTAAATTGTAAATGCTTTTATTTATGAGATGTAAACAACCTTCAGGCTCTCTGAAGGCTGGAACCAAAACACTGGGAAAAATAAATGTTCCAAATTTTTTTTTTTTTTTAATAGCGAAGCTATAGATTTTTATTTTTTTTTATATAGATTTTTATTTTGGGTTCATGCCATGGGATGAAAAAATATAAAAGGTAATTGCAAGTTTTTATCTCTCAGTTCTGACATAAGAAAAGATTCCGATTTCTGAGATATAAACTCAGAATTTTGACTTGTTCCTCTTACAAATTCAAATTTGACATTCACAATTATGATTTTTTTCTCACAATTCTGAAAAAAGACACTTTTTTTGTTCCCTCCACAGAATCTGAATGGGAAATATCAAATATTAACTTACAGTACCAGTCAAAAGTTTGGAATAATTAAGCTTTTTTGCACACCAAACCTGCATTTATTTAGCAAAAAACACAGTAAAAACAGTAATATTGTGAAATATTATTACCATTTTAAATAATCGATTTCTATTTGAATATATTTTGAAATTTAATTTATTCCTGCAATGCAAAGCTGAATTGTTACATGCCAGATGAGTGGAGTGGGCAGGCTGATCTCACTTGTATTTGCAGGTATTCATACATGACATCAACATTTTTGGATGATACCAACACACTGACAGCATCTAAAATGTAAATGCTTTTATATATGAGATGTAAACAACCTTCAGGCTCTGTGAAGACTGGAACCAAAACTGTGATGGTACACTGAGAAAAATAAAGGTTCCAAAAGGGATGCTATAGAAAAACGATTTTGGGTTCATGGGATGAAAAAATAAAAAAGGTAATTGCAAGGGTTTTTTGACAGATAATTCTGACTTGTTTCCTTACAAATTCAAGTTTACATCTCACAATTCAGATTTTTTCTCACAATTCTGGAAAAAACACTTTTTAGTTTTCTCCACAGAATAAAAAATAAAAAAGTTAACTGTGATTTCGCACAATTTTTTCCCAGAATTACACATTTATTTCTCACAATTCTGAGTTTATATTTCATAATTCTGACTTAAACTTGCAATTCTGAGTTTATATCGCAGTTCTACCTTTTTATCTTCTGAAAACATGTTTTTGTGAGAAAAAGTCTGAATTGTGAACTATAAAGTCAGAAATTTTAAGAAAAAAGTCTTAACTGCGAGATAAAAAGTCACAATTACTGTTTTATTTTTCATTCCGTGGCAGAAATCCTTAAAAGAACCTTTTTTAGTGAGTAGAACATTTTAACAATCATAAGAACTTTTGTGCAATACAAATGTTCCATGAATGTTTTAGTTTCTTTGTGGAACCTTTGATGCCAATAAAGAACCTTGATTTTCAAAAGTGTACCACCAAAGTTTAATGCTCAAACACAATGACACTCCTCTGTAAATAATGTCCTAAAAAGACATTATTATTGCCAAAATGATTCAGAAATGAACTTCAGATGGGTCAAATAAATGGATGAATTTAATTATCATCAAAGCAGAACAGAATGAAACTGTTATAAAATATAATTAGTTACATTTATATCTGCGTAAAATAAATGTGATGCTGTTAAACATCTTTAAATCCACTCATTAGAAATGGAATGCAATTAACTTAATTTTTTATGAACCTCAGTTGATTTGTAAACATTTGTACGTCCTTAAAGGCCCTAGATTTTAGATGCTTTTGGATGCGGTCTCTATCTAAACGTATGAAACTGTGCTCGAACTATACGTATGAATACTAATGAGGTCAAGTTGGAGAAAGAGGGACGGAGAGATGGTCCTGACTCACCCCTCCTTCCGTCGGGCTGGCGACCCATGCCAGTTCTCCCTGCACTGATCTGGAATCCAGCAGCGTGACTGAAGGAGAAAAACACAGAGAATGAGATCACCAAAGCCTGTACGTCTTACCCATAGTGATAAAACTGATGCTAGGATGAAGCTGGAAGGCATAAATCTCACATAAATAATGACAACAGCTGCACAGGCAGCTAAGAAGTGACAGACAAGTGCACAGGGGTTTGATCGATCACTGAATTTAAATATTACAAACAATAGTAACTATCAAATTATTCAAAATGTTTAAAAAATGTTTTTATTAGAAATTAAGCAAACACTGTTTTGGCTTAAAGTAACAACAGAAATCCTACACAAGAGAATCTATTCTGATTAGGCCAACAAATCACCTTCAAGTTAATCATGAAGAAAAGCCTGTTTACTGTATTTCCAGAAAACAAATTATTACTATTTCATTCTTGTGACTGCAAGACAAAAGGGGCCCAAATCATTTTAAAGTTAAAACTAAGGATTTAAGACATTATAAACACTAATTAGGATTAGTGAATAGTGAATAAGTATAAATCTAAAATGTAAAATGTGAATAATAAATATGTGGCATATCTTTGTGTAAATAATAATTACTTTTTAAGCTGTAAAATTGACAATTGCCCTACATTATGCAATGTAAGCTTCTTATATTACAAAAAAGTCTTATGACAATGTAGTTAAAATGATAAACAGGGTTCTTTCCTAAGGGTTTTTCTGGACCTAACGGCAGATCGTTACTGTTTTGCATGTATTTACACGAGTTTCACTCTGCGCCCTAAACTTTTCCTCTTTATTCAGTCCCCTCGTACCTTCATTCGCCGGATGATTCCTTGGAGCAGACAGACCTGCACAAATCCCCAGGAAAAGCGAGGTGAGCGCGTAAATAATCCCGGCCATGAGCGCCATTCGTCCCGTAACTGTCTCTCCGTTATTCCTGTTTATTCCTCGTGCTGCTCCGCGCGACTGATCTGGAGGCGCACGAGACGCTCACCCACTCCGCGAGCTCTGCTGTAGGGGGCGTGACTTTCTCCAGTGACGTAACTGTCAATCAAAAACAGAGAAGTGGTCGGTATATTGATTAAAATTATCGTTAGCAAGCGAAGTAGTATTTTTTTATGTTTGAATGTTTTTTTTTTTTTTTTTTTTTTTTTTTTTTACGTTTGAAGGACTTTAAAATAGTGTTGGACGCAAACTGCAATGATTTATTATTTAAAAAAACATTTAATTATATATCAATATAATTATAGCGATAAAATTATATAACATAAAATTAAAATATAATTATAATGATATGAGTATTATAGCATTTCGTTTTTCATTTCAATCTTCGTTAACAAATAGCAATCATAATTTATTATTAACATTTATGTATACTATATATGTATATAATTACACATATCTTCATTTTAAATGTTTTAATTGTTAATTGTTGTTTAAATATATTAAATGTATTTTTTAATAATTAGTTTAAAATATTATTCTAACAATATTATGAAGAAAAATATGCACGATAAATATTGTATTATTATTATTAATAATAATACTATTTTATATATTATATATATTGTATTTTATTATCTAATTGTATTATTCGATCATTTTAATTATTGTTTAAAAATATTTTAAAAGTATTAAAATAGTATATTGTTTAAAATATTTTTCGATTATGCTATACTACTATACTAAAAGTTAATTAAACGACTAAATGTTTAAAACGGCTATAAAATGTTATAATAGCCCTGAAGAATAAAATAGCAAATAACATGAACAAAATAAACAATAAACTGAGGAAAAAATCATATAAATTAAAACTATTGCTAGTACTAATGTACTATTAATAAGTTATTACTTATTAATATAAATAATAATAGTAATATTAATAATAAATTATATAAAAATATATTAACATATAATTTATAAATAATATAAAATAAAACAATTGCTATTATTATTATTATTATTATTAGACAACAAAGAATATAGATAGATGCAAGTTTCTTTCAGTTGAAAATGCTCAATTTACATTTTAGTCTGGGACTAGGCCTAAGCCTTGTCTGTGAAACCAGCAGTAAATGTTTAAATGGCGATTAAAATATTATGTGCATATTACTGCTGAAGACAACAAAAAACGGAGAATAAAATACTATTATTATTATTATTATTATTATTATTATTAATAATAATAATAATAATAATAATAATAATAATAGTGGGCTAGTAGTAGAAGTGTAGAAGTGGTTGATTTTTGGGGGCCGCTGAATTATGGACTGATCTTGTATCGCCATCTAGCGTTCATTTCCCGACACAACAGTCAAAATTACCAGCATAATGTCTCAATGAGCTTTTCCAGCAGCGCCAAATAAACCGCTTCATTTCTTTCACTCAAACTCGAGTGGATGACGTGCCACATCAAGACACAAATAAAAGAAACCCAATGTGTCAATATTCAGCTGTCTGTGAGGTGAAAAGACACATTCTCAGGGCAGCTGTTTGGACTCAATACAGTATCCTGAGGGGTTTACAGCAGCGACCCGCGGCGTATTATTATTCACCTCATTTTTTTCTGTTTTATACTCATCTCACTATGAACTGAAATGTTCTTATTGACTGAATTCCACCTGACACCTGGTTCCTCTCATGCATCCGGATGCTTCTGCCCTTATACAGTTTCTCTCTGCCACTGTTCCCCCGGGGTAATATGCTGTGGGATATGCTTCATCAGCTGACTGAATCCAATAGTTTCCATGAGTGGAGTCCTGACCTCCATTGAGAGGGTCAGTCAGTAGCGGGCCTGTGGGCAGGGAGAGGCGACGGGGCCCTGGGGAGCCTGTGGGTGTGGATGAGGAGCAGCTGTACCTTCACCACAGACTCAATGTGTGTGTTCAGGTTTGATTGACAGGCTCGACCTGGATGAAATACAGTTAACAGCACCAGACTGACAGCTCAACAGCACACTGAAAGATGAATATGTGACCCTGGACCACAAAACCAGTCATAAGTAGCACGGGTATATTTGTAGCAATAGAGCCAACAATACTTTTATGCCAAGAATAATTAGGATATTAAACAAATATCATGTTCCATGAAGATATTTAGTAAATTTCCTACTGTAAATATATCAAAACTTAATTTTTGATTAGTAATATGCATTGCTAAGAACATCATTTGGACAACATTAAAGGTGATTTTCTCAGTATTTTGATTTTTTTTGCACTCAAATAGTTGTATCTCAACCAAATATTGTCCTATGCTAACAAACCATACGTCAAGCTTATTTATTCAGCTTTCAGATGATTTAAAAAACTGACCCTTGTGACTGGTTTTGTGGTCAAAAGTCACATATGTTTTATGAGAGTGGTAGAAGTGGTCTGCAAGACATTTGTTCTTCTCAACACTGTAAAAAATATTTTTTCAAAGTTGTAAATAAAACAAAGATTATTGGTGTATATTTGACCAAAAAAGAAGAAGAAGAAGAAAAAAGAAAAAGAAAAATACATTTAATTCAATGTGTTACTTGCTGTTTGTTTGTAATTGTGAAATTTACCAGCAATTTTTGAGTGTTTTTTTTTTTCTACACCATTTTTTTTTGTGAATATCACACAAGATGGAAAAGAGGAAGCTGCTGGTAGTGAAATTGCAATTGTAATGTATTATTTAAAATGACTTTAATAGCATGTGTGTATATTTTTTTTAATTTTATTAAAAGTGATTGTATCATTTTATATTTTATAATTTTATATATATATATATATATATATATATATATATATATATATATATATTTTTTTTTTTTTTTTTTTTCTATTAATAATACTGTTATTAAAATTAGTTATTATTTGTTTAAATCAGAATTAACAACATTTATTTAAAAACATTTAAATAAATAAATAAATTATTTATATTCCTATTTATGTTATTATTATTGTGAATAGTAGTATCAGCACTACTAAGTAAACATATTTTATTCTACAAAATCATGTCTATAATAACCTGATGCTGATTGTCTTGTAATTATTGAAATATGATTTCAAAATTTGCTGTGTGTCCTGTGTAAACAGCATTTGTGAAAATGAACTTTATTATCTGTTTGACACACAAGTTGTGAGGTCACAATAAATCACTAGTCCCAAAATGGTGTATTAATGTATCATCTAAATCTGTGCAAGCACTTAATATTCATGCCACAGCATTAAGGTATAAAACAATAAAAGGAACTCCATATGTTTGAATGAGATTATATTTGAACCACAAATAATGCTTAATAAAAGCAATTTTTATTTGCTCCAGCAGTAAGCAGACATGCTGTCATTAGTTTACTTTAACAATAACTGTCATCTATCAAGCATGCAATATCAAAATGTATGCTTTTTACAGATTATTTTATTTGGCAATTTGCTAATGTTGCAATTAAAACAGAAAAGCTAAATAAAACTGTCTGTGTGAGGAAACCAGCTATATTAAGCATTGCTCTTCTTACAGGTGATCACATTCATCTTTGTTTCTCTCACACTGATAATATGGCAAAGCAGATGCAATTCCCTTTAGTCTCCTTATCACCTCCTCCTTTTTTTTTTCATCATATTTCCACATTTTTTTGAAAGCAAAGGCTTTAATTCCCACATATTTTTCTAAATCTTCAAGATTGCGTCTAATGCTGAATCGCCCGATTTCTGCTATGCATTTATCCAAACAGGGTGAATTTACAGTGAAATAAACCACACATTGGTTTGTTACACTCAAAACACGTCTTAAATAATTCTTCAGGCGGAACTCTGAGTGATCTTGTATATTTTTATCAGCCTTTGCAGCAATAAGGTTATTGCTCTTATAAACCTCATTGCGCTGAAGTGTTTCTATCACTTGTGGAGTTATTAACTCCTGACCACCGTAGTTGGAATCTTGACATTTGTTCTTCTCAACTCTGAAGGCAACAGCATATTGTCCCATGCTACCTAACCTGGAAAGCAGTGGAAATTTATATAAGAGCTTATTTATCAAATCAACAAACATTAGAAAAAAAAAAAAACAAAACAAAAAAAACACTAAAATAGTTTCATGTCAAAAATAATTGCATGATAATGTAATAAAGGACAAATCATTTTGATTTACAAAATTATTAGTTATATATATATATATATTTTTTATTTTTTTTATTTTTTATTTTTTTTTTTTTGCCATTTCATGATTTTGCAAAACCAACCAGATGCAAAACCAACTAAATCCATCTGACAACTTTCTTTAAAAAATGCATTTTCATCAGGCTCAGATGTATAGGTTTCTATGTAAGTACCGGTACTTCTGATTGGGCTGAGGCTGGTATTTTAGCAAGTTTGAAGAAAAAGTATTTCATGGACATATAATATGTGTCGAGAGCATTCACTCAGTATCATTATCTTATTTTTGACCGAGATGGCTTTTAGCTGGTTTTGCATCTGAACTCTTCATATGTTTAATCAAAGCAACATACTGATTCTCAAAGTTCCTAACAATATTCATGAGAGTTCTTTGGTTCACAGTCCGACCGACTGCACAAGTACAAAAATGAAGCAGGCAGATCAGGAGGATCCTCTGTGGTACAGCGAAATCCTGAAGCAAACACGCACAAATACAAACATTCATATTAAAAAAAATATGTGCACAACAAAGCACAGAATTGTAAAATAGCATTCTGTCTGTCCGAAACAAAACATTCTTTTAAGACTTATTGTGTGTACACTTTTTTATTCACAACATGAGCAATAACTTACCATATTATCTTTCGCCCAAAAACAGACAGTTCAGAGATGCTGTGTGAGTCTGTTATGAAGCAGAGGTGAAGATGAAGAGGAAGTAGATGGTATTTATTCTGGCACTCGCCCAACCCTCTTCTTCAACACCATGACAAACACACGCTTAACTTACTGATCACAGATGAATTACTGACTTCTTCATCTACGTAAAAATAAAGTATACTTGAATGCACTAAAAAACACTTAAATACCAGCAAGTACATTTGTAGTACATTGTTGTTTTTTTATGCTAAACAGAATTGTAAAACTTATACACTATAAACACACTAATTAAATGCATATTTTTACTTAAGTGGTACATGAGTGTAATTGCAAAGGTATACTAAATACCACTGATATTTAAATAGATTTTTAGTACATTGAAATAAAGTGTACTACCACAAAAATACTAATACAAAAGTACTTTCCCAACTGTGCTACTTACACTCATTATAAATACACTAATTAGCACTAACACTGAAATTGATTTAAGTGTGAGAAAAAGTACATCAGAACTGTTTTATAATTGCATTGCTTAAAAGTGTGCTATGATCGCTTTAGGCAAAATTTTAGTGGATTTTTATATATACTGTCACTAAGTTCTGTTTGGATTTTCATGAAAAATACAGTAGAATCATACCTGTGTTACATTGATGTATCTGTGTGGTAATAGGGTAATTATCCTTACAATCTATGGGTGTGTGGGCAATACATTATAAATACACTAAGACTTTGAATGCAATAAATTAATCTTTACAAAAAATGCAAAAAATAAACGTGACACGGCCTGTATAGCACTACAGTGCATTAAACTTGAAGCTGCTTCCCTTTTACCTGACATGATCTGTCATTAATGTTGCAGGAAACAATTGCATTAGCTGGCATAACATTAGTTTTATTCTTGTGCACACACTAAAACTCAGACTTTAAAATAAAATGTATTTCTGCAAAGCTGATATTTCATCAGCCATTACTCCAGTCTTCAGTGTTACATGGTCCTTCAGAAATCATTCTTATATGCTAATGTTTTACCAATGTTGGAAGCAGTTGTGCTGCTTAATTTTTTTTTTTTTTTTGGGAAACTGTAATACTTTTCACCATTCCTTGATGAATGGAAAGTTTAAAAGAAGAGCATTTATTTGAAACATAAATATTTTGTAACAATATACACTACCATGCAAAAGTTTGGTGTCAGTATTTTTTTTCCCCCTTTTTCTCAACTAAATTAATACTTTTATTTAGCAAAATGATTGTTAAATTGATAAATAGTGACAGTATAGACTTCAGTTGTTAGAAACGATTCATGTTTTAAATAAATGCTGTTCTTTTTAACATTTTATTAATCAAAGAATCCTGAAAAAAAAAAAAAAAAGATTTCTTTCATGTGACACTGAAGATATGTAGGTCATATTTAGAAGTATTTTTGTGGTCAGAGAACACCATTATGAAAATTACTTTTGACAAGTTTCAAAAATGTTGTAGACAGAATTAGGAACATCTTTGTACTTTCTCAAAGATGAATATATATGCATTTGTAAAAAGTATACTATTTTACAAGTGAATTTGTAGTGCACTAAGTTTGTGCTTGATGAAAGCATGAAATAACTACATATAGAGTGTATTTCCAGTTATACATAGCATGTCAATGTATTTTTAGTATACTTATGAAATAAATATATTTTAAATATGATTAAGTACATTTATTTTTCACTAGGGTATGAGTCTTGTGGAAACTGCATTTCTGGTAAATTTCTGTCATTTCTGTGTGGTGCAGGGCCTTGTTAGTAAATGATCTGGCAGTTTGCTTGTGTGTGTGTGTGTGCCAGTCATTGCATTGCATCATACTGCACATATTCACACAATTGTATTTAAAAACAGATGCATTAAACAGTTTGAAGAACCATTTATCAGCATGATCTGTTTGACCTTATGAAAGTGTGACCAATATTGCAAAATGTTGCCACACCTTGTGGTCTGTTTGACATCCAGCTTTGTGCATGTGAATGACCTGGCAATTGTTAGAGTTGTGTGAGGCCACAGGATGAGAAAAACACTGCACGTATTCAGTCAAATTCAGTTTTAGTGTCAAAACAGAAACAATTCGATCATTGACAAAAGCATTTCTTAGAAATACAAAAGTATTGATTTCTTTTCAGGCAGACAGAAATGATTTGCAGTGTTTCCATTTACACAATTCTGACATTCCATCACATTTGTACTTGTACACCGATAAAGAGGCACTAGCTTATTAATCATTATGAAATCATCAGCAGTGTTCTTATCAGCATCCTTCAAGAGCTCTTCAAAGACAAAAACATTCATTTCATCTTTTCAGATATTTTTCCAGTTTTCAAGGCCCGCAAAAATTATTGTCATCGCTCTTAATGCACTTTGTCACACAGGGTGAGTTGTAAGAGTAGAAAACTACGCAGATGTTTTGATCTGTATTTTTAGAAGTGTGTCCATGGGTGAATTACCTGAAGGAAAGAGCAAAATATGCTCAGCATGTTCCTTTGTCTTTCCATTTGGCCTCGTAGCAATGACACTGCCGGACATGATATATTCTTTTATGTACTGTGCCTTTTGCTTGCTGAATAGATTCTCAATTTGAGATTTTTTTTACACAGATCCTGTTGGACACTGATTGCCATTGCATACTGAGCATTAGCTTCCTGCTTGGTCTTTGGCTGGAAACTGGAAGTCATAAAATAGTGTAAAGTTATAACAATGCTCAAGAAACATTGTTCTTGTTAACCTTGTTCTTCGTGCATTTTTACATTCAAACTAAATTTACATGCATTACTCAATTAAAGCTGAATTATTGATTCATTTGACTAAAAACTGTACAAACTGACTTACTTGTCATCAAAATATTGGATAATTTTAGCAAGGGCAGCAAGGTTCACTTGCCCCCAAATGTTTCGAACACACAGATGAAGCAGGCAGAGGATAATGAGACACTTCAGTGAAGCCTAAAGTGAAAACATCATTCATTTCAGTGCAAAACTTGAAAGTTAAATTCATGCAGGGGATAATTTGAGGGACAAGAGTGTTTAAAAAAAAAAGGGGAGAAAAGAAAGTTTACTCAAACTTACCATTGTCACTGCTTGAATTATGTAACGCGCTGAGTCAGGGTTAAAGGATAGCTCACCTAACTCAAGTTGCAGCAGAAATCAGCCAAACTGCACACAGGTCACATTTCACACCTCGAGCTTTATTCTCCTGGAAACAGCGTTACTTATTAAAAGAAGACAACTTAAATGTGCAACATAAATTAAAAATAAAACCATCGGACCTGCACACATGCAGTACTTTTGGCATATGCGGTTGCAGACTGCAGACAGAATGGAGCTCCGCTCTTAAAGGAGCCACAACATTTTCACTTGTTACAATTATAAAGTAGAAGGTGAACACATTTTCAGATCTGAAGTGCTGTTGTTTCTCTTCTAATATGCTGATGGTCAGGAGGAAATGGGGCATATATAAAGACCTGAATGATTAATAATGTACAAATCTGCTTAGTGTTGAACTAGAGTGGGTGAGATTTTGTGCTTCTCACATTTAGATAACAGATAAAACAGATAACCGAGAAAAACAGATAACCGAGCACAATACTATGAACTTGTTCGTATCTTCTGCAGTGACTTGTCAGACTTGTCATTTAATGGCAAAGCTCATTGTTTCTGTCATACCCTCACTGGAATTTTGGATTGAAAGATTTATACCAGACTGTGATACCAAGATTAACCTGCACCTACAGCTCTTTTTTTTTTTTTAACATTAATAGCCTATTCAGCTGCATATACCACATCCCCTTTTTTTTAGGACAATTAAGAAAATGCAGAAAATAAAAATACTCATTCACCAACATGTAATAAACAAGAATTACCACTCAATTATTATAAAGCTCAAGACAGCTCAAATAATAACAGCACCTAGATACATGTTTGTTATTTTACGCAAAAATAACATAACATTTTACTTTCTCTTTACTTCTACTTAACCCATTTCAAAATCACTGAATCTAATTGGCTTTTTTACAAGCCTCCCACTCCTAGTACGATTTCCTTGCTCTGTGTTTTCAGCCACCACAGTTTGATCATGCACGTTGTCTTTCTGGACTGTCTCCTCTGTGTCGTCTCCTTCAACTTCCTCCACAACACCTGTTAGATCTTCATTGTTGCTTGTACGCAAGTGTCTACTGTTCCTTCTGTATGCCTGACCAGAATCCGTCACAACGTTGTAGGAACGAGGCTCCGGCCTTTGTTCTGTCACCACTGTGTCTTCCAACCCTGTGATGTTTCCACTCTGACGACCGATCTCGATTGAATCACCGACAAATGTTTGGCATGTTGGTTGTAGTAATGTGCTTGCCTTTGTTGTTACTGTACCAACCTTTTCTTTACATCTTTAGGGTGCTTGGGTTTCAGAGCCCCACTGGCTATTGGGAGAGTGCTCCATAACACCCGGCCCATGAGCAATTCAGCTGGTAAGTATCCAAGACCAGTCACCGGGGTGTTTCTCAGTGAAAGAAGTGCAAGATGTGGACCCATCTTACCTTGCTCAGCTTTCTTTAGCATTAGCTTGATTGTTTTTATGGACCTCTCTGCCATCCCATTAGACTGTGGGTACCCTGGGCTTGAATATTTCCAGTTTATGCCCCAGTCTTTTGCAAACTGACGCACCTCTGCACTAGCAAATGGCACATGATCACTTATGATCTCCTTGGGTATGCCATGTCTAGCAAATACAGCTTTCAGTTTTCCAACTACTGCGCATGCAGCTTTGTCGAGAATCTGCTGAACTTCTTGGTATTTTGAAAAGTAATCAACAGTAAGGAGAAATGACTGACCTTTGAGCTCGAATATATCCACACCCAGTTTGTACCATGGAAGCTCTGGCAGTTTATGGGGTTTCAATGGCTCTTTTTGGTTCTTTGGCATTAGCTGCTGGCATACTGTACTTCTTTTGTCCATGTTCTGGATCTCTGTAGACATGCCAGGCCAGTACAGGTATCTCCTTGCAAGTTCCTTAGTGCGCTGTATTCCTTGATGAGCTGCATGGAGTCTTTCCAGTATTACTGGCCTCATACCTCTTGGGATGATGAATTTGTCATTTGTCATTATCAATCCATCACAGATTCGTATCGTGTCTCTGATGGGCCAGTAACTCCTTAGATCTCTGTCGAGCTGTTTCATGTGGACAGGCCATCCTCACTGGTGCACTTCTCTTCGCTTTGAAGACGTTTCATCTGCTTTTGTCTCTGACTTAATCCTTTCAAGAACTTCAGTGTCCACGGCCTCAGTGGCTTCCATTGTCTATACTACTCTTTCTTCACCATCCATGTTTTCATCATGCGGTCCGTCTTCAGACAGAAATGCCCTAGACAGAGCATCAGCTATCAGCATGTCTTTTCCTGGGGTGTAGCTCACCTGCAGGTTGTAACGCTGCAACTGCAGAAGCATTCTTTGCAGCTGGGCTGGAGCTTGACTCAGGCGTTTTGTGAAGATTGCCTCCAGCAGCTTGTGATCTGAATGTACAATCACAGACGCTCCAAAAACATACTGATGGAATTTATGTGCAGCAAAAACCACAGCCAGTAACTCTTTCTCGATCTGTGCATAATTGCGCTCTGCATCTGTCAGTGCTCTTGACGCATATGCGACTGGGCGTTCTTGTTGCAGTAAACACGCCCCGAGGCCATCTTTTGATGCGTCGGCTTGAAGCACTATTTGCTGCTTTGGGTCAAAAAACCTTAGCATAGGAGCCTCAGTGAGTGCCTTTTGTAAGCTGTCCAATGCTGCGTCATGCTAAGGCATCCATAGCCACTCAGAGTCTTTTCTCAGCAACTGTCTTAATGGGGCAGTCAAAATGGCTTCGTTTCTTATGTACTGTGACAAGTATTTTGTCTGCAGGCCTTTTTTTGTCTTCTGGAGCGGGCATATTGACAATTGCTTCTACCTTATCGCTGTCCGTTGAACGCCCTCTTCACTTATTACATGGCCCATGTATCTCGCTTTTGTGACTTTGTACTGTATTTTGTACGCGTTGCACTTGATGTTCGATTTTTTGGCTCTGTCCATCACCTTATGCAGAATTTCTGTGTGCTCTTTCTCATCAACTGCTGCGATGACCATATCACCTGCAATCACATGCACACCACTTATGCCACCAAAGGCTTCACTGTTCTTTTGCTCGAACACCTCACTGGAGGATTTGAGGCCAAACGGAAGGCATTTAAACCTGAAGCGTCCGCAAGGTGTGTTAAAAGTACACAGCAATGATGAGGCTTTGTCTAGCTTGATCTGCCAGTAACCATCTTTTTCATCCAAAATTGTGAACAGTTTGTTACCAGCCAGTTTGCTCTGTACATCCTCAGGTGTTGGTATGGAGTAGTGCTGACATCTAATCGCCCTGTTTAGTTCACGAGGATCAAGACACAGTCTAAGTGAGCTTTTTCTTTTCAGTTACCACCAGACTGTTGACCCATTTTGTTGGCTCAATAACAGGTGCAATGACGTCAGTCTGCACTAACTGATCCAGAGTTTCTTTTAGTCTGTCCATTATGGCCAAAGGGATCTTTCTACATCTATGAACCACTGGAGGAACCTCTGGATCAAGGTATAAGCGATGCTCACCTGGGAATTCTCAGAGCCTTTCTAATACCTCTGGATATTGCTTCACCAGCTTATCTTTTGTAGCAGGCACGGTTGCTTTCACAGGCTCAATTCGCTTGACCAGATTCAGTTGTTCACAGGCATCTCTGCCAAGTATTGGTGGTGTTGACTTCTCTGTAACAAAAAACAACAGCCTTGATTTCATTTGACCCTTGTGACACTTCAGGACTGCATAACCAGCCGGTCTGATCCTTGTGCCACCGTATGCCACTAGCATGGTCTCTGTGGGCTTGAGTGTGACATCGCCAGGTAGCTTTCTGATTTGTTCAAGTGAGAGGACATTTGCATCAGCACCGGTGTCTAGTTTGAATTCAATAGGGATCCCTCTGACTGTCATGGTTGTGTACCACGATTCTTCATTCTTACAGACTGCATTTATCTATGTGCACTGAAGTGTCCCCATAAACAAACTATCAACAGCCTGGAGTGTCTGCAGAGATTTCATCTTGCACATTTTTGCAAAATGGTTGGCTTTGCCACACGCTCTGCATTTAGCCCCATATGCTGGACACAATCTCGGTGCGTGTATCTATCCACATCTGGTACATGCTTTTGATGTGCCACTGACTTTCTCTTTTTTGTTTTGAAACGGTGTGGCTTTAAAGGGCTTGTTTTTGTGTTTTGCTCTTTAATCGTGTCAAATGCATGCACTTCACTTTCTTTTTTCGCTGATGCCATTATGTTTATTCTTTCCTTGGCAATCTCAGCTGCTCTGCGTATGTCTACGGCCTTTTGTAGAGACAGACTTGGTTCTCTCAGCAGTTTTTCTGTCACACTTTTGTCTGTCACACTAAAAACAATTTTCTCTCTTATCATGTCATCCTCTGATGCACCAAATTCACAATTTTTGCTTTTTGAGTTCGGTAACAAACTTATCAATCTATATTGGCTCATGCATAATGCATGTTCAGAACTGATGTCTCTCAAACACCACATTCTTTTTAAGTGTGCAGTAGTTTCTGAAAGCTTCCAAGATCTTTTTTATAGTCACTTCTTCAATCTCTAGTGCTTCCTCGCCTGATGAGTAGACGGGACTTTTTAGACAGTTCAGCTGCCCTCATGTACAACACGAATCTCTTTACTTACGTTGCCAGTCCATGTCATCGCTGAGGGTGGCTTGAAATGCTCCATTTTTTGTCTGATGTGCACACAGCTTTTGCTCGTAGCCATGCTTCAACATATATTTTCGCCCTTCTTGCAGATGTCTAGACTATGACGACAGCCCGCACTTCTGATATCATATCTTGTTCTCTTTACACTGGTTCATTCATAAAAAACGAGAGGAACGCACTGTGACTGTTGATCATCTCTTTTAATACTGCCGCACTCACTCAGACAGACAGGATGAACGTGCCTCATCAACAACATAACACTGCCCTCTAGTGGGACACTGAAGTAACTGACATCATTATCTTCAGGTCCTTTAATAGCCTATTCAGCTGCATCTACTACACTGACGGCAGATTGTTACTGTTTTACATGTAACTGCGCGAGTTTCACTCTGTGCCCTAAACTTTTCCTCTTTATTCAGTCCCCTCGTATCTTCATTCGCCGGATGATTCTTTGGAGCAGACAGACCTGCACAAATCCCCAGGAAAAGCGAGGTGAGCGCGTAAATAATCCCGGCCATGAGCGCCATTCGTCCCGTAACTGTCTCTCCGTTATTCCTGTTTATTCCTCGTGCTGCTCCGCGCGACTGATCTGGAGGCACACGAGACGCTCACCCACTCCGCGAGCTCTGCTGGAGGGGGCGTGACTTTCTCTAACGACATAACTGTCAATCAAAAACAGAGACGTGGTCGGTATATTGATTAAAATTATCGTTAGCAGTCAAGGTAGAATTTTTTTTTAAGTTTGAAGGTATTTTTTTATGTTTGAAGGAGTTTAAAATAGCTGTGTTGGACGCAAACTGCAATTATTTATTATTAAAAAAAAAAAACATTATTATATATCAATATAATTATAGCGATACAATCACATAATATACAATTAAAATATAATTATAATGATATGAGTATTATAGCATTTCGTTTTTCATTTCAATCTTCGTTAACAAACAGCAATCATCATTTATGATTAACATATTTATGTATGCTATATATGTATATAATTACACATATATAATTATATCTTCATTTTAAACGTTTTAATTGTTGTTTAAATATATTAAATATATTTTTTAATAATTTGTTTAAATATTATTCTAATAATATTTTGAAGAAAAATATGCACGATAAATATATTATTATTATTATTATTATTATTAATACTATTTTATATATTATATATATTGTATTTTGTTATCTGTTTTTTTATCATTTTAATTGTTGTTTAAAAATATTTAAAATGTATTCAAATAGTATATTAGTATATATTGTTGTCAAATAGTATATTGTTTTCGAATATACTGTCTACTATTTTAATAATGTTTTGATATTTTTAAAAGTTAATTAAATGACTAAATGTTTAAAATCGCTATAAAATGTTATAATAGTCCTAAAGAATAAAATAAATAACATGAACAAAATAAATAATAAACTGAGAAAAAAATAATATAAATTAAAACTATTGCTAGTACTATTGTACTATTAATAAGTTATTAATTTAAATAATAATAATAAATAATAATAATAAATTATATTAAAATATATTAATATATAATTTATAAATAATATAAAATAAAACGATTGCTAGTACTATTGTACTATTAATAAGTTATTAATTTAAATAATAATAATAAATAATAATAATAAATTATATTAAAATATATTAATATATAATTTATAAATAATATAAAATAAAACTATTGCTAGTACTATTGTACTATTAATAAGTTATTATTAATAATAATAATAATAATAATAATAATAATAATAATAAACTATATTAAATATATTAATATATAATTTATAAATAATATAAAATAAAACTATTGGTATTATTATTATTTTTATTATTATTATTATTATTATTATTATTATTAGACAACAAAGAATATAGATAGATGCAAGTTTCTTTCAGTTGAAAATGCTTGACTTACATTTTTGTCTGGGACTAGGCTTAAGCTTTGTCTGTGAAACCAGCAGTAAATGTTTAAATAGCGATTAAAACGTTATGTGCATATTACTGCTGAAGACAACAAAAAACGGAGAATAAAATACTATTATTATTATTATTTTTATTATTATTATTATTATTAATAGTGGGCTAGTAGTAGTGTAGAAGTGGTTGATTTTGGGGGGCTGCTGAATTATGGTCTGATCTTGTATCCTTGCGTCCATTTCCCGACACAACAGGCAAAATTACCAGTATAATGTCTCTATGCGCTTTTCCAGCAGCGCCAAATAAAAACTTAATTTCTTTCACTCAAACTCGAGTGGATGACGTGCCACATCAAGACAAAAGTAAAAGAAACCCAATGTGTCGATATTCAGCTGTTTGTGAGGTGAAAAGACACATTCTCAGGGCAGCTGTTTGGACTCAATACAGTATCCTGAGGGGTTTACAGCAGCGACCCGCGGCGTATTATTATTCACCTCATTTTTTCTGTTTTATACTCATCTCACTATGAAGTGAAATGTTCTTATTGACTGAATTCCACCTGACACCTGGTTCCTCTCATGCATCCGGATGCTTCTGCCCTTATACAGTTTCTCTCTGCCTCTGTTCCCCCGGGGTAATATGCTGTGGGATATGCTTCATCTACAGCTGACGGAATCCAATAGTTTCCATGAGTGGAGTTCTGAACTCTATTGAGAGGGTCAGTCAGTAGCGGGCCTGTGGGCAGAGAGAGGCGACGGGGCCCCGGGGAGCCTGTGGGTGTGGATGAGGAGCAGCTGTACCTTCACCACAGACTCAATGTATGTGTTCAGGTTTGATTGACAGGCTCGTCCTGGATGAAATACAGTTAACAGCACCAGACTGACAGCTCAACAGCACATTAAGTAGCACGGGTATATTTGTAGCAATAGCCAACAATGCATTGTATGGGTCAAAATTATAGATTTTTCCTTTATGCCAAGAATAATTAGGATATTAAATAAAGACCATGTTCCATGAAGATATTTAGTAAATTTCCTAATGTAAATATATAAAAACTTAATTTTTGATTAGTAATATGCATTGCTAAGAACTTCATTTGGACAACTTTAAAGGTGATTTTCTCAGTATTTTGATTTTTTTGCACTCAAATAGTTGCATCTCAAACAAATATTGTCCTATCCTAACAAACCATGCGTCAAGCTTATTTATTCAGCTTTCAGATGATGTGTAAATCTCAATTTTAAAAAACTGACCCTATGACTGGTTTTGTGGTCACATATATTTTATTAGAGTGGTAGAAGTGGTCTGCAAGACATTTGTTCTTCTCAACACTATAAAAAAATAAGTTTTCAAAATATTAAACAAAGATTATTGGTGTATATTTAACAAAAAAAAAAAAAAAAAATAACATTTAATTCAATGTGTTACTTGCTGTCTGTTTGTAATTGTGAAATTTACCAGCAATTTCTGAGTGATTTTTTTTTTCCGAAGCTGCTGGGAAAAAAAAAAAAAAAAAAAAAAAAAAATTGTTTTTGTGTTTGTTGGTAGTGAAATTGTAATTTTAATGTATTATTTAAAATGACACTGTTTTAATAGCATGTGTATATATTTTTATTTTATTAAAAGTGATTATATAATTTTATATTTTATTATTACATTATTATATATATTTCTATTAATAATAATAATAATAATAATAATAATAATAGTAACAATAATACTGTTATTAAAATTAGTTATTTGATTAAATCAGAATTATTATTTTTAATTTTTAAATAATTAAAAAAATATTTAAATAAATCATTTATTTATATTCCTATTCCTATTATTATTATTTTTAAGTAGTATCAGCACTACTATATACTAAGTGAATATATTTTGTTCTACAAAATCATGTCTATAATAAACCTGATGCTGATTGTCTTGTAATTATTGAAACATGATTTTAAAATTTGCTGTGCATCCTGCGTAAACAGCATTTGTGGAAATGAACTTTATTATCTGTTTGACACTTACAGTTGTGAGATCACAATAAATCACTAGTGCCAAAATGGTGTATTGATGTATCATCTAAATCTGTGTTAGCACTTAATATTCATGCCACAGCATTAAGGTATAAAACAATATAAGGAACTCCATATGTTTGAATGAGATCACATTTGAACCACAAATGATGCTCAATAAAAGCAATTTTTATTTGCTCCAGCAGTAAGCAGACACGCTGTCATTAGTTTACTTTAACAGTAACTGTCATCCATTTACAGATGATTGATTTTATTTGCCAATTTGCTAATGTTGCAATTAAAACAGAAAAGCTAAATAAAACTGTCTGTGTGAGAAACCAGCCATATCAAGCATTGCTCTTCTTACAGGCGATCACATGTAGCTTTGTTTGTCATACACTGATAATATGGCAAAGAACGTGCAATTCTCTTCAGTCTCCTTATCACCTGATTCCTACGATCATAGTGCCAGATCTTTTTGAATGCAAAGGCTTTAATTCCCACATAGTATCTTAAATCTCTAAGATTGCGTCTAATGCTGAATCGCCCGGTTTCTGATATGCATTTATTCAAACAAGGTGAATTTACAGTAAAATAAACCACACACTGGTTTCTTACACTCAAAACACGCCTTAGATAATTCCTCAGACGAAACTCTGAGTGATCTTGTATATTTGTATCAGCCCTTGCAGCAATAAGGTTATTGCTCACATAAACCTCATTGCGCCGAAGTGTTTCTTTCACTTGTGGAGTTATTAACTCCCGACCATCGTAGTTGGAATCTTCACATTTGTTCTTCTCAACTCTGAAGGCAACAGCATATTGTCCCATCCTACCTAACCTGGAAAGCAGTGGAAATGTAATACTTTGTAAGAGTTTATTTATCAAATGAGCAAATATTGTTAGATTTTTTTTAAAATAGTGTCATGTTAAAATTATTGCATGATGATGTAATTACAAAGCACAAATAATTTTGATTTAAAACAACATTATTAGCTTTTATTAATATATTTCTTGCCGTTTCATGATTTTTATTGTTTTTGTTTTTATTATTTGTAAATGTATATGTTTAATAAAAGCAACATACTTATACTCAAAGTTCCTGACAATATTCATGAGAGTTATTCGGTTCACAGTCTGACCGGCTGCAGAAGTACAGAAATGAAGCAGGCAGATCAGGAGGATCCTCTGTGGTACAGCGAAAACCTGAAGCAAACACACACAAAAACAAACATTCATATAAAAAAATATATATATATGTGCACAACAAAACACAGAATTGTAAAATAGCATTCTGTCTGTCAAAAACAAAACATTCTTTTAAGTCTTATTGTGTGTACACTTTTTTTATTATTCACAACATGAGCAATAACCTACCATTTTATCTTTCGCCCAAAATCAGACAGTTCAGAGATGCTGTGTGAGTCTGTAATGAAGCAGAGGTGAAGATGAAGAGGAAGTAGATGGTATTTATTCTGGCACTCGCCCAACCCTCTTCTTCAACACCATGACAAACACACACATAACTTACTGATCACACATGAATTTCTGACTTCTTCAATTACATAAAAATAAAGTGTACATGAATACACTTAAAAAAAATAAATAAATAAATAAACCTTAAATACCAGCAAGTACATTTTTTGTGCTTAATGGAATTGTAAACGTATACACTATAAATACACTAATTAAAAGCATATTTCTACTTAAGTGGTACTTGAGTGCAATTGCAAAGGTATACTAAATACCACTGATATTTAAATTGATTTTAAGTACACTGAAATAAAGTGTACTACCACAAAAATATACAGAGCAGAGGACTTTTATAAAAGTGTGCTTTGAATGATTCAAAAATTAGTTCAGTGCTAGTACACTTTTATATTGTTTTCCTAAGTTTCAATTAAATAGATTTTATTTCAAATAAATTAGTAATGTAATAGTTATAAGTACACTTTCCCAACTGTGCTAATTAAGTATGCTTATTAAATACACTAATTAGCAATAACACTGAAATTGATCCCCTTGGCTGGGATCGTTTCGAGCCCTTTGAAGCCACATTTAAACTACGCTTTGGAAGTTCAAAATCTGGGCACCAATGAAGTCCATTATATGGAGATAAATCCTGAAATGTTTTCCTCAAAAACCATCATTTCTTCACGACTGAAGACAGAAAGACATGAACATCTTGGATGACAAGGGGGGTGAGTAAAATATTTGTAAATTGTTGTTCTGGAAGTGGACTTCTCCTTTTGATTATTGACTAGTTTTTAGTTAGAAAGTTTAATTTGACCAAATCAAATTATACACAAGAATATGTTCTGAAGCTTTTCTCCTCTTATTTTTCAGATACTTTATTGGAATAAATCCAGAAAAGAGGATCAAAGGTGCATGGAGAAAAGAGGTGTCTAAAATAACTGGAAAAACTGCAGAAGAAGACCCAAGATGATGAAGAAGAACATCAGTCCAGAAGTATCTCATCCTTAACCCAACCTTATGCTGTCTCAAACCAGCAGGACTTTCTCTTAGAGGACAAATTAAGATACTGTCATAGAGAAATGTTTGCCCATACAATAGAAGACAAATGGGAACCAAACCTTTGAGCTCCAAAAGGAACATAAAGGAATGATTAAATAAAGACACCAGTCATTTCATCTCACATCTTTTATAAGCAATTTTAAAAAAAAAAAAAAAAAAAAAAAAAAAAAAAAACATTAGCTGGTGTTCACTAAAGCCTGATTTGAGAGTACATTTGTATTTTATGACAAATAAAGACTTTATGCATGTTTGTATGTTTGTATGCATGCCTATTTTATGGAATATTGTAAAAGTTTATCTACTGTTATATCAGAATAAAATAACAAAACATAACTTGACTTTGTTCTCTTTTGTAATACAGTCAAATAGAAAATGCAGGGTATAATATGCATTGAAAATTGAGATCATGGAGTTACGAGTAGTACATAGATGTATGCTGCTAAATTACAGTTGTATACTGTAGATGACAAAACGGTATTTTGCTGTTAATTTCAAAAACAGTAGCACGCTGTATTTTTACAGTACAGTACAATGCTGGCAACCACAGCTGCCAGTAGATTACCGTTTTTTTTACAGGGAATTTTTTTAAAGTGTAGCATGTCAATCTATTTTTAGTATACTTATGAAATAAATATATTTTAAATATGATTATGTACATTTATTTTTCACTAGGGTGTGAGTCTTGTGGAAACTGCATTTCCGGTAAATTTCTGTAATTTCTGTGTGGTGCAAGGCCTTTTTTGACAGTTGGTTTGGTGTGTGTAAATGATCTGGCAGTTTGTGTGTGTGTGTGTGTGTCAGTCATTGCACTGCATCATATTCTCCACATATTCACATGATTGTATTTACAAACAGAAGCATTAAACAGTTTGAAGAACCGTTTATCAGCAAGATCTGTTTGACCGTGTGAAATTGTGACCAATATTGCAAAGTGTTGCCACACCTTGTGGTCTGTTTAACATCCAGATTTGTGCATGTGAATGACCTGGCAATTGTCATGCGAGGCCACAGGATGAGAAAAACACTGCAAGTATTCAGTCAAATTCAGTTTCAATATCAAAACAGTGAACAAAAAAGTTGTGTATTTATTTATTTATTGGTAATAATAACCCACACAGAGTATAGTTCAGTTAAAGAAAACGTACAAGTATTATTGCAGTATAAACTTGTAGTTTACGGAAAGTATACTTCAATGTATACTCTAAAAACTAAAAAAAAAAATGTGCTACAAGTTTTTAACTACACTGTAAAAAGATTTTTGTGAAATTTACAGTAACTTGCTGGCACCAATTAGCAAGTAAGTTGCTCTAATATATTTCACAGTACGATAACTGTAAGTTTAATCATAGTAACTTACTGTATTACTGTATTTTTATGTTACAGTAAAAAGCACAGTACCATAACTGCAATCAGAGTAATAGCTGTATTTTTTAACATCGCAAATATTATTTTAATATTACTGTGTTAACTGTGTGTAATGTAAAAGGAAGACACGGTTTTTGCCACAAAAATAACATTTATTGACCTTAAAACAAAGTTCTTTTTTTATTCTTTCTCTAAGATAGCAAGTTTATTTTAAACACAGCATTTTTTTCTTTTTTATGCTGCAAAAATGGTCTTTTTGTCATTTTGTCAAAACTCGTCATTTCATTTCGCATCATCCTGCAGAGCGTTGCTTACAAATAAAAGGGGACATATAGTACACATAATTCAGAGAAAGAGTAAATATTGTTCATTTACAGAAATTATAGACGTTGCAATAAAGCGGGTTGAAAATTGTCAAACTTACCCTTATTGGCAACATAAGGATAATATTTGTCCGTTTTGTATGGCCATTTACAGTTGCTGTCATCTGAAGTCTTTGCGAGAGTTGGCGTCATCTGAAGTCTTCACAAGTGAGGCTGGATCAAATCTGGATCAGGTGTAATTACTGATAAACTTATGATGGTCATCCTAAGGAAACAGGCAACCATTAAAACAGGAAATCAAAAGGAGAAGAAAGCTCTACTTTTATTGATAAAGTGTTTCATGTGATCCCTTTGTAAATGTATTATTTGTCCTCGTAATCTGGGGAATAGGCAGTCTCTTTAGAATGGACTACACATGTCACAGTATCATTTAAGTGAGTGGAATATTGTGAAATATTATTACAATTTAACACAACAGTTTTCTATGTGAAGATATTATGAAATGTAATTTATTTCTGCAATCAAAGCTGAATATTCATCATCATTACTCCAGTCTTCAGTGTCACAAGATCCTTCAGAAATCATTCTAATATGCCGATTTGCAGCTCAAGAAACATTTGTTTTTTATTATCAATGCCTTATTATCAATCATCAAAAGTTAGAGCAAACATTTCTGTTTTAAATAAATTCTGTACTTTTTAAAAACTGTTTATTTATCAAAGAATCCTAAAAAAATGAAGCAGCACAGCTGTTTTCAACATTGATAATAATCAGCAATGTTTCTTGAACAGCAAATCAGCATATTAGAATGATTTCTGAAGGATCATGTGCACTGAAAAGTGGAGTAATGATGCTGAAAATTCAGCTTTGATCACAGAAATAAATTGCTTTTCTAAATATATTCAGACAGAAAACAGTTATTTTAAACTGTATACATTTCATACATTAAGCTGTGGTGGACATAAGAGACTTTCAAAAACATAAACAAATCATACCAAACTTATGAAACAGTAGTGTATGTTTGAAATTTTACTTATAGCATCTTGGAGCTGTTGTCTGACAGGAGGTTCACTCTGACTCTGCTGGGTTGCAGCAGGCCATCAGCACTGAAGGATCTACGTACAAAACAAGCAATTTGAGACAGAGCCAACAATATTTAGTCTGCAGTTCCAGTTTTATTAGAAGGGAACAAGCTAGAGCAGAGGTAAAATGCAGATAAAGGAAAGAATAATATACAATAATATAACATATGTGACCCTGAACCACGAAACCAGTCATAAGTAGCACAGGTATATTTGTAGCAATAGCCAACAATACATTAAGCATATGAGAGACGGAGGTCTACGAGATATGATGCCTTTAAGTCTGAGGCCGTTTCGCCTAATTACCTTATACGTTAGTTCTGACACGGTTTTACTGAGAACTGATGCGGTTTAGATACCTGAATACTGACGCAGAGTACTGGGGATGTCCTAAACTGTGCCCCGTGCGATGAATAAAAACATAGTCTTCTGAAAAATGTCGTGCATTTTTAAAGTCTTACCTGCTGCTGCGTTTTCTTTCAGTTTTAAAGCAATATCCTCGCACAGTATCTAGCAAGAGAAAAACGAATACGCGGTTTCAAACGGCTAATCAACAATAGCCATACACAGACAAAATTCCAGATTCATTTTTATTCCGCAGTGTCAGTCCGAAACAATGATGTTAGCAATAAAATGTTGCCAGGAATGAAAATATATCAGAATTTCATACGTTTTTTGTAATAATGGACACACTGTTTCAACTGTCATCATCATCATAAATCCTTTAAAGTTTTTTTATATTTTGATTTTTAAAAATATGTATGTACATTTCTAACACTATACTTTGTATTACATCACCTTTTCATCAAGTTTTCATCAAAAAAAAAAACAAAAAAAAACGCTACGCTAAGCGCCGCGTCTGTGGGAGGGATGGTAGTTTTGACCTTGCTCTCTCTTCTGACTGCCATCAGTCTCTCTCATTTTTTTCCTTTAAGTGAAAGTCGTGAAAACACTATCGTGCAGTTTTTCTTTTGCTATTTGAGCAAATGGGAATGGCAAAAATATATCTAATATACATATAAAAATGCCGACATGTCATGATGGGTGGTCAATCGCTTTCTTATGCGAGCTGTTTTTTGGTTTCACTTTCGCTTTAGAAAACGATCACGTTCAGCCCGTGAATGCCCCCCTTTGCGCCGGCCCTGCTTTCTGGAGAAGCGTTCAGGCTTTGTTCTAGCAAATTCCGCCCTGTATAGCAAATCCGCCATAGCCCCAAGGAATACAGCTCAAGCTACTGGGCATGCGCACATCAATCAAACGTTATTTTTGTCACACTGTACAACAATAAAACTGTTTTTGTATTATAGTAAGGGCTAAGTTTAGGGTTGGGGTAGATGTAGACGTTAAAAAAACACCTATCCAACAGGCAGAACAATTCATTTCATTGTTAGTTTCCGGTCGGAGCTGTATCCCTTTTAGCCACAACCGCCATGGCGCAAGCGTAACTGGCTCTTGAAGGGAATAGGAGATGTATTTAGGAAAACGTTGCACTCGGCACTCTTCCTATTGCTCTTTCCGTAAAATATTGTTGTATTCATTTTTTGCGAAGACTAAATAATTTCCATATTTATACATAAATACACATATATTACACTAAACACTTCAAATAAATAAATAATTACAATCAAATTATTGATGTTACTATAAAAAATCCCAATGGGGAAATACATTACTTTAATTCCACTGTGGTACAGTGTTGCCATATGGCAACATACCTATTTTTCTATAGTGTTACAACATTGATATTTTCTTATTTTACAGAAAACCTATGTTAGATAATATTGATTTCTGAATAAAAAAATGTAATTTACTAACCAAAGATGATGCAAAAAAAATAAATAAATAAAAATCTCCATTGAGAAGAGACATTCAGAAATTAGGTTTACAGAGCAATTTCTGGAGCACTTCAACAGATGTCCTCCATGTTGGGGTGACAGTGGAAAAAAGTGTTTGGAGGAACATTCAAATGTCATGTGGCTTAAAAACAGCACATCATTGACTACCTTAAGGCTGGCCCTTTTAATTAACATATTGCAATATATTGTATTTTTTTCAGAATAACAAGGAAATAAGTAGAAAATAATTGTTGCCATATGGCAACACCGTACCATAGAGGTTTTTATGTCATGATGTTTCATGAAAGCCTACTGTACAAAATATGGCTTTGGTCAAACAACTTTTGCTGGAAAATAGCACAATTGCTTTTTAGGAATAACACATTAAAATGATCAGGAACAAACTGTTTTGTTAAGAGTTTGAAGATCTTGATAAAAAGTAAACTAGATATAAGCAGAATGCATGTCTGCACACAAATGATGGCAATCGACAAAGGACACATGTATAATTATTTTTACTGCACTTTTTTCACCTGGGCAATAATGTCATTGAGATTCTTTGCGAATGTTAGAGTTTCTGGAAACTGTCCATAAGAAACAGAGCCCATAAATTCCTGCAAGAACTCCTAAGACTCTCAGTTCCTCCAGTAACCTCAGCATATATAAAGATGTAAGCAACATGTTCTGCTAGTGTTAAGGCTTAAGAAAATAAACCAAAATGTCTTAAATTGATAAAAGGTGACAGTAAAGACTTCAGTTGTTAAAGCAATTCATGTTTTAAATAAATGCTGTTCTTTTTAACATTTCATGCATCAAAGAATGCTGAAAAAAAAAAAAAAAAAAAAGATTTCTTTCATGTGACACTGAAAATATGTAGGTCGTATTTAGAAGTATTTTTGTGCTCAGAGAACACCATTATTAAAATTACTTTTAACAAGTTTCAAAAATGTTTCTGTAATTTCTGTGTGGTGCAAGGCCTTGTTTGACAGTTGATTTGGTGTGTGTAAATGATCTGGCAGTTTGTGTGTGTGTCAATCATTGCATTGCATCATATTGCACATATTCACACAATTGTATTTACAAACAGATGCATTAAGCCAGGGATGCTCAACCCTGGTCCTGGAGATCGACTTTCCTGCAGAGTTTAGTTCCAACCCTAATCAAACACACCTATCTGTAATTATGAAGTGCTCTTTCAGATCCTAATTAGCTGGTTCAGGTGTGTTTGGTCAGGGTTGGAGCTGAACTCCGCAGGAAGGTCGATCTCCAGGACCAGGGTTGAGCACCCCTGCATTAAACAGTTTGAAGAACTATTTATCAGTATGATCTGTTTGACCTTATGAAAGTGTGACCAATATTGCAAAGTGTTGCCACACCTTGTGGTCTGTTTGACATCCAGCTTTGTGCATGTGAATGACCTGGTAATTGTTAGAGTTGTGTGAGGCCACAGGATGAGAAAAACACTGCAAATACTCAGTCAAATTCAGTTTTAGTGTCAGTGAACAGTGAAAAAAACTGTTGCATATTTATTTATTTATTGGTAGAATAAGTTACATACAAGTATTATTGCAGTATAAATTTGTAGTTTACTGAGAGCATACTTCAAAGTATACTTTCATAAACTAAAAAATGTGCTACAAGTTTTTAAGTAATTCACACAGTTCCAACATTCCATCACATTTGTACATGTACACCGATAAAGAGGCACTAGCTTATTAATCATTATGAAATCGTCAGCAATGTTCTTATCAGCATCCTTCCCGAGCTCTTTAAAGACAAATACATTCATTTAATCTTTTCGGATATTTTTCCAGTTTTCAAGGCCCGGAAAAATATTGTCATCGCTCTTAATGCACTTTGTCACACAGGGTGAGTTGTAAGTAGGGTTATCGAAAATCGATTCCGAGGTCAGGAATCGGATACTTGTGAAATTAAAATTTCGATTATCGATTCCTATATGCGGTTCTTTTCTTTTTTTGTTCATCTGTGAGGACCCGACCTAGCGATCTGCCAGGACCTTGCTCGTTAATGGCTACACTTGATTTGTCAACATTCTTTTCGTCCATATCCGGATATTCTGTAGAATAAATGTCAACATGAAAAATGTGGTAATCAGTACAGTACATAACCATAATCTATTAATCAGATTAGTGGATGGTGCTTTTAAACAAGACCTAAACAGTAAAACAAATATGACAAAAAATTTTGTCATTCAAAAAAAAAAAAAAAAAAAAAAACACTCTAAGTAAAAGCATGATACAAAAATATTATGGTATTGATTAATAAATAAATAATGACTAAATTATAAAATAAAATAAACCAAAATAGTAACCTTTATGGATGGATATAATCTACTGGAAAATTCTTAAAACATGAGAGAAACTCATACATGGAATTTTGAATTTATTAACAGGCAAAATTAAAACAATTGTTTATACTGTATGCAATTAACATTAGAAACACTTTGATTCATTTATGAGCTGGACATTAAGTGAATGCATTCCTGAACATTTTCATACTAGTCCAGTGTGTCACAGTTATGCTCTACTAAACCCATGTTCATGGACTTTTAGTTTATCTTCAGTAACGTTTCCTTTGTTCCAGATTCCCGCCACCCATCTGTTACCATGGACAAAAACTTTATGTAACCGGCCACTGAATGTGACTTTGAAACTAAGCACAAAGATTAATGATTTCCTATTGCTCTTTATTTACCTTCAGTTTCACTCAAGAGCCCACATTTTACTGGAATTGTTTTTTTGTTTTTAACCTTTGGTTGATTCATCTGGGGTGTATTCCAGAAAGCAAGGTGAACTTACCGTAACCCTGAACTCTCGGTTGATTAACCCAAACCTTGAGGTATGCTGGTTCCAAAAATTCGTTCATTCAACTCAAGAGTGTGTCCCTGGTTAACCCGCAAGACATTCTCAACAGAGTGACGAATCGACGAGTCATTATGGAAATAAGAATTATATTGTTTGTTTGATGCTGATTAATAAGACATATGATAATGCATTTTTATTATAGAAATACTTTATAGAAAATGTTCTGTTGCAAAAAGAAAAGAAGAAATTTGAATGCAGATCCATGTGTGAGATGATAATAAAATTAATATACTAAATATATTATTAGAATAAATACATTTTGTTATAATTGTTATAATAGTATATTTATATCAATACAACTTAAATTTCACCTTATATATTACTTATTGTAGTGTTACTGTGTGTGTGTGTGTGTGTGTGTGTGTGTATACACATAGTATATATATATATATATATATATATATATATATATATATATATATATATATATATGGGAAAGTTTGGGAACCCCTTGCAGAATCTGTGAAAATGTGAATAATTTTAACAAAATATAAGAGATCATACTGTAGCTGCCATCAGAGGCAACTCTCATATATTTCAGTTGATAATATGCACTTTATAGTTAAAGGGTCAATAAATAGTTAAAATGTTCAGAGTAATCATTAGAATAAATAAGTAATATATATTTTTTTTTGTTAATACATGTCAATTCATTTCATATTATTCAACTAAAACAATAAAAAGGGGGGAGGGGGGGCTATTTCTCCTTTGTTTAGCTTGGGAATTATTTAATTGTTGCAATCAAGATATTTTCCAATGCACTACAAGTAGTACAGCCACATGAGGTGCTGCACTAATAACACGTATATAAGAGTTACGCCTGTAAGAAGTGCTAAGAAGTTATATTGTTTTTTTTTTTTTTTTGTTAAAGAGAAAACTGTAACCCTCCAAGTTTATTCCCCTTGGGTTAGAGAGGCCAATAAGGTATGTGTTTTATCGTGTTAACTGCTTTGCCGTATGTGAACATGCAGGGGCGTAGCAGCCAATTTAAAAGTGGGGGGGACAGAATGGTGATGTGACCCAAGGGTGTTCATACAGTATAATAAATTCTAAATAGAAGAACAATGGGCATTTTACAGCACCAACGTGGCAATTTGAGGAACATGCCAGGATAACTTACATGAACCTATTTCTGTGAACTCATACTCATAAAAATACATAAAGAAATAAATAAAATACTGCAGGACATGGACTTTAAGACCACTGTGGAAATCTATACTTTAATATTTATGTAAGTAAAAAATTATATGAAAAAGATATTTTATGATATTTACAATATTTAATTTACACTACACTTGAACAATGTTTATCTTACTACTTAACAGTTGGAAAAAAAAAGTGTTAAATGAGTATACAAATTGCGGCAACAACGTCGGCAACAAAAGACAGCAGAACCCGATAATCTGTTATGTCTCATTTACCAGGCGCTTTTACCCAAAGCAACAAGTAGGAAAGCATTGAACACGCACTGAATTCGGCGCAACGTGACGAGGTACACAGAACAGGTTCTGTTGTCTTTCGACGTTAAATCATAACATGGAAACGTGTGATTCGTGTCATCGCGACATTCTGTAACACATACTCACATTGTGTGTTTGAAAAAAGGATGTAATCGTCCTCTGCTTTTTTCTAGGGTGCATTTTACCCCAGACAGCCAAGTGGGTGAACGAACAAGAGCAACAAGATTTGAAGCTCATGGCAGACGCCCAAGAGATTCGCGCTGTGATTGGCTAAACGTTAGTTCACTCAAATCTAATTAACAAATCAGAGAACACGCGCGGAAATATTGGCGCTAGGTCAAAAAAAGTGCGGGGGACAGAATCACCTGTTTCTAAAAGTGAGGGGGACGTGTGTCCCCCGTCCCCCCCGGTTGCTACGCCCCTGTGAACATGTATAAGTATGTGACCATGTTAATGTATAATTAGCCAATTAACTGTACTTCCTTACGTGTTGAATGCGCGTTTTATTTATTGGTTGTATGTATTTCGTTCATTATGTGTAAACCCACTTTTAGAGGGTTAATTTAAGTTCTATGTATTTCGTTTCGTAGTTCTGACGGCATTGTTGGGACATAAAAGGGATGCAAGGCTAGAATGTACAAGACATACTGCAGACTCGTGTCCGAATAAACGTCAGTTAAAATCAAGAACGACTTGAGCCTTTGATTCAACTCGAGGGGAGTAACACATACAAAAAAAAATGCATGTTATTATTTATTTATTTCGTACTGTCCTGAGTAACATATTTTACATCAAAGATATTTACATATAGTCAAATAAATAGCTGAAATTATTAAAATAACCCCCCTACAAAAGTTATTAATACTGTGTGTGGTTACCTGGATGATGTACAACTGTTTTCTTTTGTTTGTTTGTTTTGTGATGGTTGTTCATGAGTCCCTTGTTTGTTCCGAACAGTTCAACTGAGCACTGTTCTTCAGAAAACACCTCCAGGTCCTGCAGATTCTTCAGTTTTCCAGCATCTTTTGCACATTTGAACCCTTTCCAGCAGTGACTGTATGATTTTGAGATCCATCTTTTCAAACTGAGGACAATTGAGGGACTCAAACCCAACTATTATAAAAGTTTCAAACATTCACTGATGCTCCAGAAGGAAACACGATGCATTAAGATGCTGGCCCCATGAATTATGCACAAATCTTATATCGCCATCTAGTGACCATTTCCATGTCTTAATAGTGTTGCATGCCAAATTAGTGACATAAAGTCTTTAAAAGATGTTGTTTTTCAGTGAGTTCAATCTGACGCTTCCAATTGCAAATGAACTAGATAAGAATGAGTGGTACTTAATATGCCTGCAAAGTTATATGACACATGTAGGCCCCATTATTATTTTTTATTAGGCACTGAACAGGTGTTCAAGAATGATAATTCAAATATGTGAGCATGGTTTTGATTTCATAGCCCGATGCTGGGCAAAAGAGTTTTATGAAAAATACACGGCAGAAATCATTCATTAACACGCCAGCTTTTGATCACTGACAAAAGCATTTTCTGGAAATACAAAAGTACTGATTTCTTTTGAGGCAGACAGAAAGGAATTACCTTCCCAGTGTTTTTTTCCACACATTTCTGACATTCCATCACATTTTTTCTATTGCATCGATAAAGAGGGAGGTTATCTGCATTGATCTTTAGGAGATCTTTTTCCATATCCTTCCTCCAAGTGTCTTTCTGCCAGATATTTTCAAAGACAAAAACATTCATTCCATCTTTTCGTATATTTTTCCAGTTTTCCAGGCCCGGCAAAATATTGTCTGCGCTTTGTATGCACTTTGTTACACAAGGTGAGTTGTAAGAATAGAAAACTACACAGCTATTCTGATCTGTCTTTTTTAGAAGTTTGTCCATGGGAGAATTACCGAGCGGATAAAGCAGAATATGCTCAGAATGTTCCTTTGACGTTCCATTTGGTCTCGTAGCAATGACATTGCCTGATGTTGTGCAGAGGACACATTTCTCTCCTCTAGTGATAACATCTTTCACATATTTTGCATCCTCCTTGCTGAAAACATTCTCGATTACAGCTCCTTCTTTCGTACACTGATCCTGTGGGACAAAGATCGCTAGTGCATACTGAGCATCAGCCTTTGGCTGGACACTGGAAGACAACACAATATCACAATTCTCATGAAACACTGTTACTTTGATCCTTGTGCATTTTTTACATTCAAATTGCATTTAAACAGACATGCATTTTACTTATTTAAAACGCAATTATTACAAAGTGACTTACTTGTCATCAAAATACTGGATCATTTTAGCAAGGGCAGCAGGGCTCACATCACCCTGAATGCTTTGAACGCACATATGAAGTAGGCAGAGGATGATGAGACCCCTCAGTAATGCCTAAGGTAAAAGCATCATCAGTTATTTCAGACAAAACATGGGTTAAATTCACGCACAAGATAATCTGAAGGACAAGAGTGTTAAACAATAAAAAAACTTACCATTGTCACTGCTTGAATTATGTAACGTGCTGAGTCAGAGTTAAAGGATAGCTCGCCTAACTCAAGATGCAGCAGAAATCAGCCAAACCACACACAGGTCGCATTCCACACCTCGAGCTTTATTCTCCTGGCAAAAGACAACTTAAATGAGCAACAGAAATTACAAATAAAACCATTGGACTTGCACACATGCGGTACTTGTGGCATATGCAGCTGCAGACTGTAGACAGAATGGAGCTCCGCTCTTAAAGGAGCCACAACATTTTCGTTACAATTATAAAGTAGAAGGTGAATACATTTTCAGATCCGAAGTGCTGTTGTTTCTGATGGTCAGGAGGAAATGGGGCATATATAAAGACCTGAATGGTTAATAATGTACAAATCTGCTTAATGTTTAACTAGAGTGGGTGAGATTTTGTGCTTCTCGCATTTAGGATAACAGATAACCAAGGCCAATACTATGAACTTGTTCATATCTTCTGCAGTGACTTGTCTGACTTGTCATTTAATGGCAAAGCTCATTGTTTCTGTCATACCCTCACTGGAATTTTGGATTTATGGAGTTATACCAGACCGAGATTAACATTCACCTATAGCTCTTTTTTTAACATTAAGTTTCACTGAAGAGCAACAATAGACCGAGTGTTCTTCTCTTGACTTTGTTTGTGGGTGATATGAGTGACATCAAGGTTAATTCACACCAGTTAGGGTTGTTATTGTACACTTTCAGTGCCAACAGACCAATTTCAGTGTGTGGACAGATGATTTGCTTGTTACTGGAAGCTTATCACATTGCATGCTGTCACATATTTTATAAAAGTCAAACACTACAATTGAAGGTGCTTTTTTATGGGGACACAGGAAGTGTCCTCATAAACCATGTTTACGCTGTAGTACCCATGTCATTATATACATTTTTGTCCATATATACCAGAACACACACATACTATTATTTATATTCACAGTGATGAATCGTTAATGTAAAAATCATTCATTAACATACAACAGTATGATTACTGACATTGTTGTACTGACAGTGTTTAAGACACATTTTTCATGTAACTTCTCACCGCCAGAATCTCCACACTTATAACATTGCATTTGATTATTATTCTTTACACATCGGTATAAAGGCACTAGATCATTAATCTTTGTAAACTGCTCTTCCTGATCCTTTGCCAAACCAGTCGAGTCATTGGGCCAGATCTCTTGGAAAACGAAAGCTTTAATCCCAGTTGTCTGTGTGTTTAGCCAGTTTGAAAGGCCATATAAAATACTGTCGTCTTCAGTGTTAATGCATTTTGTTAGGCAAGGTGAGTTGTAAGTATACAAAACAACACACTGATCATCATTTGTCTTGCTCAAAATTTTGTCCAGGGGAGATGTATTTGTGGCATTGTAAGGTCCCATCCACCAGCCCAAACACGGAGTCCAGTGGCCTGGTTGAAGGTTTAATGCATGTTCAGTCTTTTCACAGCGCTTCTGCAAAGTTCACTTAATTTATCAGGATTTAGTTTCAATTTTAATCTAGCTCCATGTTTCATCTGACTCCAATTTCATATGATCGTTAAAATGTAGGTGCTTACTCTAAATTACGTTGATCACAAATATCAAGTATGTATTAATTTAGATATTTGATTATTCTGGAAATCCCATACTTTCAATTATTCGTTCATTGGGGACCTAATGCCTCTTTTGAGTCTGTAAAAAAGTAAAAAAGTTAGTAATCCACAATGAACATATAAATAATGATGAACTCACAGTTTAGGCTCACTTAATACTTAATTTACATGCTTTAGGGGTAGCAAAAAATACAGTAAAAATTGTAATATTTTGAAATATTATTACAATTTTAAATAACCGATTTCTAGTTGAATATAATAATTTAATTTAATCATGTGACATGAACATTTTTGGATGATATCAACACACTGACAGCATCTAAAATGTGAGATGTAAACAACCTTCAGGCTCTCTGAAGACTGGAACCAAAACACTGGGAAAAATAAAGGTTCCAAAAATGATTTGGGGTTCATGCCATGGGATGAAAAAATATAAAAGGTAACTGCGAGTTTTTATCTCTCAGTTCTGACTTAAGAAAAGACTTGAAATTCTGAGATATAAACTCAGAATTTTGATTTGTTCCCTTGCAAATTCGAGTTTAAAATTCACAATTATGATTTTTTTTCTCACAATTCTGAAAAAAGACACTTTTTTTGTTTCCTCCACAGAATCTGAATGGAAAATATCAAATATTAAATTACAGTACCAGTCAAAAGCTTGGAATAATTAAGATTTTTTTTTTTTTTTTAAAGAAGTCCCTTATGCACACCAAACCTGCATTTATTTAGCAAGAAATACAGTAAAAACAGTAATATTGTGAAATATTATTACCATTTTAAATAATCGATTTCTATTTGAATATATTTTGAAATGTAATTTATTCCTGCAATGCAAAGCTAAATCTTTACATCCCAGAGGAGTGGAGAGGCCAGGCTGATCTCTCTTCTATTTGCAGGTATTCATACATGACATCAACATTTTTGGATGATATCAACACACTGACAGCTTCTAAAATGTAAATGCTTTTATATATGAGATGTAAACAACCTCTCTAAAGACTGGAACCGGTACACAGAAAAACAAAGGTTCCAGAAAGTTTTTGTTTTCAGTAAATGTCCTAAGAAAAACAATATTAATGACTAAATTATTCAGAAATGAACTCCAGATGGGTCTAATAAATCAATTAATTTAAATGCATCAAAGCAGAACAGAAATGAAACTATTATAAAATATAATTAGTTACATTTATATCTGCGTAAAATAAATGTGATGGTGTTAAATATCTTTAAATCCGCTCATTTATTAGAAATGCAATGCAATTAACTGACGAACTTAATGTTTTGATTACCTCAGTTGATTTGTAAACATTTGTACGTCATTAAAGGTCCTAGGCTTTAGATGCTTTTGGATGCGGTCTCTATCTAAACGTATGAAACGGTTTCACTCTGTGCCCTAAACTTTTCCTCTTTATTCAGTCCCCTCGTACCTTCATTCGCCGGATGATTTCTTGGAGCATACAGACCTGCACAAATCCCCAGGAAAAGCGAGGTGAGCATGTAAATAATCCCGGCCATAAGCGCCATTCGTCCCGTAACTGTCTCTCCTGTTTATTCCTCGTGCTGCTCCGCGCGACTGATCTGGAGGTGCACGAGACGCTCACCCACTCCGCGAGCTCTGCTGGAGGGGGCGTGACTTTCTCTAGTGACGTAGTTGTCAATCAAAAACAGAGTAGCGGTCGGTATATTGATTAAAATTATCATTAGCAGTCGAAGTAGTATTTTTTTTTTTTTTATGTTTAGGAGTTTAAAATAGCAGGGTTGGACGCAAACTGCAATTATTTATTATTTAAAAAACATTTAATTATATTTCAATATAATTATAGCGATAAGGTTATATAATCTAAAATTAAAATATAATTATAATGATATGAGTATTATAGCATTTCGTTTTTCATTTCAATCTTCGTTAACAAACAGCAATTTATTATTTATCATCATTTATCATTTATCATTTATTATTAACATATTTATGTATACGATATATGCGCGGCTGAATTATGGACTGATCTTGTATCGCCATCTAGCGTTCATTTCCCGACACAACAGTCAAAATTACCAGCATGTCTCAATGAGCTTTTCCAGCAGCGCCAAATAAACCGCTTCATTTCTTTCACTCAAACTCGAGTGGATGACGTGCCACATCAAGACACAAATAAAAGAAACCCAATGTGTCGATATTTAGCTGTCTGTGAGGTGAAAAGACACATTCTCACGGCAGCTGTTTGGACTCAATACAGTATCCTGAGGGGTTTACAGCAGCGACCTGCTGCGTTTTATTATTCACCTCATTTTTTCTGTTTTATACTCATCTCACTATGAACTGAAATGTTCTTACTGACTGAATTCCACCTGACACCTGGTTCCTCTCATGCATCCGGATGCTTCTGCCCTCATACAGTTTCTCTCTGCCTCTGTTCCCCCGGGGTAATATGCTGTGGGATATGCTTCATCTACAGCTGACTGAATCCAATAGTTTCCATGAGTGGAGTTCTGAACTCTATTGAGAGGGTCAGTCAGTAGCGGGCCTGTGGGCAGAGAGAGGCGACGGGGCCCCGGGGAGCCTGTGGGTGTGGATGAGGAGCAGCTGTACCTTCACCACAGACTCAATGTGTGTGTTCAGGTTTGATTGACAAGCTCGTCCTGGATGAAATACAGTTAACAGCACCAGACTGACAGCTCAACGACACATTGGAAATATGAATATGTGACCCTGGACCACAAAACCAGTCACAAGTAGCAAGGGTATATTTGTAGCAATGGCCAACAATACATTGTATGTGTAAAAATTATTGATTTTTCTTTTATGCCAAAAATCATTAGGATATTAAGTAAAGATCATGTTCCATGAAGTTATTATGTAAATTTCCTACTTTAAATATATCAAAACTAAATTTTTTATTAGTAATATGCATTACTTCATTAGAACAACCTTAAAGTTGATTTTCTCAGTATTCTGATTTTTTTTTTTTTTTGCACTCACATAGTTGTATCTCAGCCAAATATTGTCCTATCCTAACAAACCATATGTCAAGCTTATTTATTCAGCTTTCAGATGATGTGTAAATCTCAATTTTAAAAAACTGACCCTTATGACTTTTGATTTTGTGGTCAAAGGTCACATATATTTTATTATAGTGGTAGAGGTGGTCTGCAAGACATTTGTTCTTCTCAACACTATAAAAAATAATTTTTCAAAGTTGTAAATAAAACAAAGATTATTGGTGTATATTTTACCAAAACAAAAAATAAAAAAATTCAGTGTGTTACTTGCAGTTTGTTTGCAATTGTGAAATTTACACGCAATTTCTGGGGTTTTTTTTACACCTTTTTAGTGAATATCACACAAGTTCCACATGAAGCTGCTGGGAATAAAAATAATAATAATAATAATAAAAAGTGTGTGTGTTTTTGTGTTTGTTGGTAGTGAAATTGCAATTGTAATGTATTATTTAAAATAACAGTTTTAATAGCATGTGTATATATTTTTGTATTAAAAGTGATTATATAATTTTATATTTTATTATTATATATATTTTTATTATTAATAATAATAATAATAATAATAATAATAATACTGTTATTAAAATTAGGTATTTTTTAATCAGAATTATTATTTTTTAATTTTAAATAATTAAAGTTTCTTTTTAAAAAAATAATAATAATTTATTGATATTCCTATTCATATTATTATTATTTTTAGTACTGTGAATAGTAGTATTAGCACTGCTAAGTGAATATATTTTATTCTACAAAATCATGTCTATAATAAACCTGATGCTGATTGTCTTGTAATTATTGAAATATGATTTCAAAATTTGCTGTGTGTCCTGCGTAAACAGCATTTGTGGAAATGAACTTTATTATCTGTTTGACACTTAAAGTTGTGAGATCGCAATAAATCACCAAAATGGTGTATTGATGTATCATCTAAATCTACGCTAACACTTAATATTCATGCCACAGCATTCAGGTATAAATCAATAGAAGGAACTCCATATGTTTGAATGAGATCATATTTGAACCACAAATTATGATCAATAAAAGCAATTTATATTTGCTCCAGCAGTAAGCAGACATGCTGTCATTAGTTTACTTTAACAATAACTATCATCTATCAAGCATGCAATATCAAAATGTATGCTTTTTACAGATGATTGATTTTATTTGCCAATTTGCTAATGTTGCAATTAAAACAGAAAAGCTAAATAAAACTGTCTGTGTGAGGAAACCAGCTATATCAAGCATTGCTCTTCCTACAGGCGATCACATGTAGCTTTGTTTCTCTCACACAGATAATATGGCAAATCAGATGCAATTCCCTTCAGTCTCCTTATCACCTCCTCCTTTTTATCGTATTTCCAAATTTTTTTGAAAGCAAAGGCTTTAATTCCCACATATTTATTTAACAGCACAAGACTGTCTTTAACGCTGTATGGCCCAGATTCTGCTAGGCATGTTTTCAAACAGGGTGAATTTACAGTGAAAAAACCCACACACTCATCTTGTGCATTCAAGATGTTCTTCAGATAATTTTTCAGGCGAAACTCTGAATGTTCATTTCCATTCGGCGCTGCAGCAATGAGGGTACCGCTCACATAAACCTCATTGCGCTGAAGTGTTTGTTTGACTTGTGCAGTTATTAACTCCTGACCGCTGTAGCTGGAATCTTCACATTTGTTCTTCTTGACTCTAAAGGCGACAGCATATTGTCCCAAGCTACCTAACCTGGAAAGCAGTGGAAATGTAATACTTTGTAAGAGCTTATTTATCAAATGAACAAATATTGTTAATTTAAAAAATAAATAAATAAATAGATTTTTATGTTAACGTTATTGCGTGATGATGTAATTACAAAGCACAAATAATTTTGATTTAAAACAATATTATTAGCTTTTATTAATATATTTCTCTCCATTTCATGATTTTTATTGTTTTGTTTTTATTTCTCGTAACTGTATATGTTTAATAAATGCAACATACTGATTCTCAAAGTTCTTGACAATATTCATGAGAGTTCTTTGGTTCACAGTCTGACCGGCTGCAGAAGTACAGAAATGAAGCAGGCAGATCAGGAGGATCCTCTGTGGTACAGCGAAAACCTGAAGCAAACACACACAAATACAAACATTCATATAAAAAAAATATGTGCACAACAAAGCACAGAATTGTAAAATAGCATTCTGTCTGTCAAAAACAAAACATTCTTTTAAGTCTTATTGTGTGTACAGTTTTTTTTATTCATAACATGAGCAATAACTTACCATTTTATCTTTCGCCCAAAATCAGACAGTTCAGAGATGCTGTGTGAGTCTGTTATGAAGCAGAAGTGAAGATGAAGAGGAAGTAGATGGTATTTATTCTGACACTCGCCCAACCCTCTTCTTCAACACCATGACAAACACTCACTTAACTTACTGATCACAGATGAATTACTGACTTCTTCATCTACGTAAAAAAAAGTATACTTGAATGCACAAAAAAAAAAAAAAAAAAAAAAAAATACTTAAATACCAGCAAGTACATTTGTAGTACATTGTTGTTTTTTGCGCTAAACAGAATTGTAAAACATATACATTAAAATACACTAATTAAAAGCATATTTCTACTTAAGTGGTACATGAGTGTAATTGCAAAGGTATACTAAATACCACCGATATTTAAATTGATTTTTTAGTACATTGAAATAAAGTGTACTACCACAAAAATATGCAATTTTATAAGTGTATTTCTCAAAAGTGTGCTTTGAATGATTTAAAAAGTAGTTCAATGTTAGTACACTTTTATACAGTTTTCCTAAGTTTAAATTAAATAGATTTTATTTCAAATATATTAGTAATGTAATAGTTATAAGTACACTTTCCCAACTGTGCCACTTAAGTACGCTTATTATAAAATCTAATTAGCACTAACACTGAAATTGATTTTAAGTGTGAGAAAAAGTACATCGGAACTGTTTTATAATTGCATTGCTTAAAAGTGTGGTATGATCGCTTTACATACAATTTTAGTGGATTTTTATATATACTATCACTAAGTTCTATTTGGATTTTCATGAAAAATACAGTAGAAATGTACTACTTAAGGTCCAGTTGGGGTTGGGTGGTGTGTGAAGGGATTTTGTTGTATGTCACAAAAAAAAATCCAAGTGTTTTTGACAAAAGAGATACTGTTTGTTTGTACATTACATATCATACCTGTGTTGCATTGGTGTATCTGTGTGGTAATAGGGTAATTATCCTTTCAATCTATGGGTGTTTACATTGACATGAATTACATTTACAGTAATTTTAATCAAATGTATTATTTCTAACATTCAAGTTAATTTATTAATGATGGAAAACAACAGCTTCATGAAGTGACTACACAGTAGGTGTCATTTTAGAATGTGTACCAAAATTCACAGTTTAACAGTAAGTATACTTTTAGCATAAAGTACTTGAAGTGCTATATTTCTAATGAGAAAAAAAGGTGCTACTAATGACATAATAATAGTGTACTTGATTTAAAGACACCATAAACATGTATTTAACGATATCATATAAAGGGAAAGTTAATAATTTCAATACATTTAAATTGAATTATTTATTCTAGAAAAATGTGTGGGCAATACATTATGAATGCACTAAGATGTTCTTAAAATTATCTTTAAAGGGGTCATCGGATGCAAAGTTTACTTTTACATGTTGCTTGAACATTAATCTGTGTTGGCAGTGTATGTATACATCTACCCTATAATAACAAAAAAACAATGCAGCGGTTTTTAATTAATCTGTAAAAATAATATCCCCTTTTTCAAATCGAGCCATTCTCAGATGAGGCCGCTTCCACGATAGTTGATTGACATGAGCGTCAAACCCGCCTTAAATCATCTGTAACAGTCCGACCTCCATTGTTTCGATGCCGGAACAGGGATGTAAGTTGGACAAGAATATCTCGGATTGTGCAATTGAGGTGTTGTGTTGCTGGATGTAATAATGAACATAGTGGTCGTCATTTACTCCCGACATCTGAGCCGCTGAAGATGTAGTGGATTACGTTTGTTTGTGAATGGAATGTGCCTCCCAATCTACATAAATGTGTCTATTTTCATGCAAATCATTCGTGATCCAGCTTCATCTACAGCAGAAGTGAGTATAAGGTTTTTTTTAATGAATTTCTACAATCACAATCTACAATCGGGGCGAGCAGAGCTCATTTGCATTTAAAGGAACAATCCATCAGAATGGGATGATTTTTGCAGAGCTCATTTTGACAAGGTAAAAATGGTGTTGTTTTACACTAACATTGAGAATTTTTAACCAAAGTATATTATAGACTTTTCATTCAATTCCTGCAAGAACTTCTAAGACTCTCAGTTCCTCCAGTAACCTCAGCATATATAAAGATAGGTTTTAAGGTCCTTGAAATACTGACAAATAGAGAACACAGTAATAACATATATTTGAAGCAACATGTTCTACTAGTGTTAAGACCTAAGGAAATAAACCAAAATAGTGCATCGTTTTTTTTTTTTTTTGTTTTTTTTTTTCACTTTTACAGCTGGACAGTGTTTGCTCAGAAGAATAAAATTTGTATCCACTGTTGTGTTTATGTTTTGAAAAGCAGAATTCAGTCCGCATAAACTTCAAATGTATTTTGCTGATATTACAATTACAATTACACTGTAAGAGTGTTTAACACACATTAATATTATTCTAATAAGAAACTGAGGTCATACTATCCTTTACTTTTAGTGACTTTAAAACAAATTGCAATTTAAGTGTGTTAATGGCATCACTGTGTACTTTGAATGCAATAATCTTTACAAAAAATGTAAAAAATAAACATGAATCAGCCTGTATAACACTACAGTGCATAAAACTTGAAGCTGCTTCCCTTTTACCTGACATGATCTGTCATTAACGCTGCAGGAAACAATTGCATAAGCCCGCATAACATGGTTTTATTCTTGTGCACACACTAAAACTCAGACTTTAAAATAAAATGTATTCCTGCAAAGCTGGTATTTCATCAGCCATTACTCCAGTCTTCAGTGTTTAACATGGTCCTTCAGAAATCATTCAAACATGCTAATTTATTACCAATGTTGGAAGCAGTTGTGCTGTTTAATTTTTTTTTTTCTTTTTTTGAAACTGTAATACTTTTTTCATTATTCCTTAATGAATGGAAAGTTTAAAAGAATAACATTTATTTTAAATATAAATATTTTGTAAGAATGTACACTCCCGTGCAAAAGTTTGGTGTATTTTATTTTCCCCTTTTTCTCAATGAAATGAATACTTTTAATTACCAAAGATGTGTTAAATTGATAAAAAAGTGACAGTAAAGACTTTAGTTGTTAGAAGAATCCTAAAAAAAAAAAAAGATTTCTTTCATGTGACACTGAAGATATGTCAATCATATTTAGAAGTATGTTTGTACTCAGAGAACACCATTATGAAAATTACTTTTAACAAGTTTGAAAAATGTTGTAGACAGAATTAGGAACATCTTTGTACTTTCTCAAAGATATATATATATATATATATAATAAATAAAATAAAATAAATATATTTTAAATATGATTAAGTACATTTATTTTTCACTAGGGTGTGAGTCTTGTGGAAACTGCATTTCTGGTAAATTTCTGTCATTTCTGTGTGGTGCAAGGCCTTGTTTGACAGTTGGTTTGGTGGGTGTGAATGGCAGTTTGTGTGTGTGTGTGTGTGTGTGTGTGTGTACTTGTTTTTGCTACATTGGGGGGAACAAATGTCCCCACAATGTTAAAAAATGATTAAAAATAGTAAATGATGTTTATCTGAAAATGTAACAATGCAAACATGTTTTCTGTAAGGTGTAGGTTTAGGGTTGGGTGAGGGGATAAATAATATCGTTTGGTCAGTATAAAAACTATAGAAGTCTATGGAAAGTCCCCACAATTCACAAAAACAAACATGTGTGTATGTGTGTCAGTCACTGCATTGTATCATATTGCACATATTCACACAATTGTATTTACAAACAGATGCAAACAAACAAACAGTTTGAAGAACCATTTATCAGCATGATCTGTGTGACCTAATGAAAGTGTGACCAATATTGCAAAATGTTGCCACACCTTGTGGTCTGTTTGACATCCAGCTTTGTGCATGTGAATGACCTGGCAATTGTTAGAGTCGTGTGAGGCCACAGGATGAAAAAACACTGCAAGTATTCAGTCAAATTCAGTTTTAGTGTCAAAACAGTGAAGATGCGTATTTACTTATTCGTAGAATAAGTTCAGTTAAAGAAAACTTACAAGTATTATTGCAGTATAAATTTGTAGTTTACTCAGAGTATACTTCAAAGTATACTTTCATAAACTAAAAAATGTGCTACAAGTTTTTAAGTATCGGTTTTTCGGGTTGGATGAACTATAGACAGGTCTTAAACGCCATCTAGTGGACACTGAATAATCATTCAATTTTAAGCCGTTACAGTCATCATCTAAAACTGTACAAACTGACTTGTCATCAAAATATTGGATGATTTTAACAAGGGCAGCAGGGTTCACTTGCCACCGAATGTTTCGAACACACAGATGAAGCAGGCAGAGGATGATGATTTCAGTGCAAAACCTGAGTTAAATTCATGCAGGGGATAATATGAGGGACAAGAGTGATTGAAAACAGAACAGAAAAGAAAGTTTACTCAAACTTACCATTGTGACTGCTTGAATTATGATGAAGAAAATGCTTATATTTTCAGAGCTGAAACACTTTTGTTTCTATGATGTGCTGATGGTTGAGAGGCATATATAAAGAGCTGACTGATTTATAATTTACAAATCCACTTAGTGTTTAACTAGAGTGGATGGGATTTTTGTGTGTTTGTGTGTGTGCTTCTCACATTTGTTTAAGATAACTGATAACCAGGTCCAGAATCTGTCAACTTTCTTATCGTCCATATCGGGAAATTCTGTAGAATAAATGTCAACATGGAAACATTATGGTAATGTACTGTTGTAACTGTGGTAATCAGTCTTGATGTTCAGATTCAAAATAGACCTATCTGACTTTAAAAAGTTATGACCAGCTTTGAAGAAAAAAAAATCCGATTTATGCCTAATCTATGCAGTTGTATGTAACCACCCACTGAATGTGCCTTTGAGACTAAGCACAAAGATTATTGCTATAGCTCTTTATTTACCTTCAGTTTGACAGCAGAGCACGAATTTCATTGAAGTTGTTTTTTTTAAACTTTGGTTGATATAAGCAGCATCAAGGTTAAATCGGAATTAATGGGCATGCAAATAAATGTGAGTCTGTGCATACCTGTACTTTAAAATATTATTTGCAGATCTATTTAAATATACAATCTTTCGTCATTCCATTTCTTCATACTTTATTATAAAAACAGGACACAGACAGAGTGATTAATTGTTAATAAACAGTCTTGTGCCATCACTGCATGGACAAAAAAGTTTTATTTAGGTGCTAAACATACAGTGATGTGAAATTCATTCATTTACATACAGCAACAGTACGATTGCTGACGTGAAATGTTTTTTTTTAAGACACACATTTTTTATGTAATTTCTCGCTGCCAGAATCGCCACACTTAATACATTGCATAATTTGATTATTATTCTTTACACATCGATAGAGAGGCACTATATTATTAATCTTTGTAAACTGCTCTTCCTGATCCTCTGGCAAACCAGTCGAGTCATTGGGCCAGATCTCTTGGAAAACTACAGCTTTAATCCCAGTTGTCTGTGTGTTTTTCCAGTTTGAAAGGCCATATAAAATACTGTCCTCTTTATCGTTAATGCATTTTGTTATGCAAGGTGAGTTGTAAGTATACAAAACAACACACTGATCATCATTTTTCATGTCCAAAATTTTCTGCAGGGGAGATTTAGAATTTGCAGCATCTCTAGAATAGATAAGAATATGCTCAGCATGGTCATTTTCTTTAGAAGAACTGGTAAAACCCAACTCGGCTTTGTGGCAGTGAGACTGACTGAGTCTTTGGTGACTTCATATAATCTTCTTTCTTTACTGGTCTTGAAATCATTGAAGGCTGTTTTTATTTCATTCGTGTTGAAGACCGAATTAAGACTAAATGTATCTCTGTGTTGATATGGGACCCTAATGAGTACAGAATACTGATGGTATTCACCTGGCTGTAACCTAGAAGACAAATCACAAAGTTATTACAGCTTTCAAAAACTCAAAACTTGTTTTTGAGACAGGCTTGTGCACAATTCAGAATTTCAGAATTGGCCGCCATTCAATTCATGAGTTGGAATTTGAATTGAATTGACTCCGCCCCACAGGAAGTTGAATTTGAATTGGAGTTGGAATGACAGGAAGTGGAATTAAATTCATGGCAATTCAAAGACATTCCACACAGTCATACAACAGAAAGAATGTGTTGAATCTCACATACAATTACATTAATTTTGTAATTTAATAGCATAATTTCATTACACATAACTAGTCACTCCTCAACCCTGCATACATTTTGTTCCAACATATAGATAATGATCAAATTCTTGAAATAAATTACTCCCTCAATGTTTGATTAGTTTTGTTCAAAATGTTATTTTCATTTCAAAGTAATCAAATAACACAAAGTCGTTGTAAATGCAGTTGTCATTTATTCCAATGCAAAACTCATTGAGCAACACTGTTGCATCTAATTCTCAATAGCTCCCAACCATTTTAAATACTTGGTTAAAGCAAAGCATTCTGGGATATGGAGTCACGTTCAATTGTGTTCCACAAAATTACAATTCCAATAAATCAAACTTAATTATGTGTTCTGTGACTAGAGCTTTTAACATTCATTGCTGGGGGTAAACATTTCCTGTTAATGTAATCTGTACAAGTAGTTCAAACTAATATCATTTATAGATTATGTAATGAATGAATCATATCTGACATATATTGTAAAGCTTCATTGTTAAACACTTCACTTATGTATATGAATTTCTTTGAATTTGTATTGAATTGCAATTCTGCTTCCTTTAATTCAAATTCGAATTGTAATTCTAGATCCTGTTTTTGACATCAATTCAAATTCAAGAATTGAATTGGAATTTAGGAGTCATTCTCAATTCAATTCTGAATTGTGCACAAGCCTGTTTTGAGACATAAGTAATTACATTTTTTTTGCTGTATTACATACAGTGTTAACACATTTCAGAATTGTATTTATTTGTAACCCACAACTGTGCAAATATTGACTTACTTATCATCAAAATACTGGATCATTTTAGCAAGAACCTCAGTGTTCAACTGATTGCCTTGAACACACAGATGAAACAGGCAGAAGATGAACAGCCTCAGTGCCACAGAAACCTAAATTAAAACAGCAAAACTGATAAACAAAAGAACACATGCAACAAAACTCAAAATCCATGATGACCATGTGTACTGTACCATGATGGATGTTAGAGAAGGAAGACGCTTCTGAGCTTTTCAGAGATGAGAGAATATTTATTCTGGGATCAGCCATATGCAAATAAACTCACAATTTATTTTAACTGGGAAGGTGGTTTGAATGTTCGTTAAACTGTTTGATTTTTGCATACAATTTGGTTCATATCACAGTTTAGTATGCAAATTACAATCATAAACTGTAAAATAACTCAAATATCCTAACAACGAATGTCTTTTCTACTGGATTCCTACAATAGACTCATCTATCACAACTGAGTCAAGTCACATTAATTTATACAGCACTTTATGCAACACAAATTGTTGTGCAGTGTTGTAAAACAGCTCTGACCAAAATAGTGCCAAAATTACCCAGTTCAGTTGTTTTAGTTTTGGTCGCATCCAGTGTCAGTGCAGTCAAATGGATAACATTTCTGAAAGTATATCAGAATCAGAATTTCCAAGTGTGCGCAAACACACGAGGAATTTGTTGTGTTTTTTTTTAAGGTGCTCCTGGTACATACATACATACATACATACAACATTTAAGTAAAATAAAAACTTAAAAAATAAATAATAATGTATGAATCTGGAACAGATGATTTATGTACAGATTTGTGCATTATTTTTCTATATACAGCTATATAAATAAGAGATGTACATGAATATTTACATAATAATACTACAGAAGTTTACATAATAGTACCACAGACAGAGACAATAATTAGAAATGGAGAAAGAAATACAGAAATGAATTGTGGAACCCAGGTAATGATTTATGTTTATCTGTTTAAGGTGGAGATGGCATTTGGGAAAAAGCTGTTTTTATGTCTAGATGTTTTAGTGCTCAGGGATCTGTAGCGTCTGCCTGAGGGGAGAAGTGCAAACAGGTTGTATCCTTACTGGATGATGTTTCCTGCCCGTTTCTTCACTCTGGAAACGTATAAGTCCTGAAGGTTGGGCAGGTGCACACCAACGATTCTTTCTGCTGTCCTAACAGTCCGTTGCAGTCTCCTTATCTATTCTCAGTATATTCTCGTTTAAGCCCCAACTTACCAAGCCAAAGTATTTTGTAAATATTAAATATACTGGCAGTACTTCCAAACTGATTCCAGACTTCATACACAAAGATCAATGCTAATTTCAGCTCATTTGAAATTGAAGCAACAGAATTTGCACTTTTTTTTTTTTTTTTAAGGGGTCCTATTATGCTCTTTTATAAAGTCTTGATTTTGTTTTTGGGGGTGTACTAAAACATACTTTCATGCTTGGTGAAAAAAACTAATTTTTTTAACATGATTTACAGTATTACAATACATTTCTCCCAGCCTGGCACATAAGGCTTGATTAGTTCCAGGTTTAATGAAGGCCCGCCTTCCAAAAAATGAAATGTGTTGTGATTGGCGAACAGCTTAGACGGTGTTTCAGTACTGCCACGCCCCTTGTCAAAGAAGCAAGTTCCATTACAAGTACAACCAGTACAAGTACAAGCCAGTACAACTGTTAGCCCAAGCTAGATCAAAATGATTCTTAGGTTTTAAATATGGATATTTTTCTTACAAAAATGCATCAATTCGCTACAGGATGACTTTATTAACCCCCCGGAGCCGTGTGAGGCACTTTTTTTATGGATGGATGCACGTTAGGAAAGGAAAGGACGTGACGTGTGGCCAAGTATGGTGACCCATACTCGGAATTTGTGCTCTGCTTTATTGGACTTGTTTTGGACTGCTGAGGAGAAACACCCGTTTATGCCATTCTAAAGCTTGGGAGTGCCAGTATACATTTTAATATAACTCCGATTGCATTCGTCTGAAAAAAGGAAGTCATATACACCTAGGATGCATGGAGGGTGAGTAAATAATACGCTACAGTATTGGGTCCTATCGTCAGCCTACGAGATTGCCAATACATGATATTATCGTGCTAATGTATTTAATTATTTACATACTTAGTTTCACTGCCTGAAACCAGCTCCAACATAAGGATAAAAACAGCCTAAGATTTCAAAAAACATCATCACTGATTAGCCTAGCCTATTCTAGTGCAAGTTTATGCATTTTAAAAAACACTCACGTTATAAGTGAAGCTATCTACACTGTATCATGAATAAATCTCTTACCACACACTGCACACATCTGTGGCGCATTACGGCTCCGATGTGGCAACCGGAGTAGATCGCGGCTTCAGCATGTGTTTCGACCCCCTGTACTGCACACGTCTGTAGCGTGTTGCTGCTCTGAAGCGGCCACTCTAGTCAATGCTTGTGTTTATACCTGCCGCGTTGCGATTCGCCGCTTCATCGCTAAAGTTAGGCTAATCCCCCACCTCGTCCCTGCCCTCCCTCCAATAATTCGAATTTCCGTGGGCAGGATTTAATGATATTCTAATAGTCTGCATTGTGACATCATTGCATGCAGAAAACAAACGTTGTAGTCCAAAGGAGCCATTCATTGTAGTTCTTGAAAAGGGATTTTTTAAGAGGTTTATATCTTTTTCATGCCCAAAGATACACACTACACTCTGACTAAAGTTCAAAAAGTGAAAAAGCATAATAGCACCCTTTTAATCTAAAAGAACATGTTAGTCCAGGTGTATGTAAAAGGGTCATTTTACTTTGAACCAACTGATATGAATGTGTCCTATATTTAAGGAGTGCTATATCAAACTTAACTATTTAAACTGCTTTCAACCACTCACATTATTGCTCTCTGTCTTCTCTTCTGAAATACAGCATTTGGAAATGAGTGGATGGGGAAGACTACAATTAACCCTCTATTGTGTATCTAGCAATAAACCTGCATGCAGTGTTTCACTTAATGTGCATCACTGTAAGTATATGAATATTATTTCTCTGTGAGATTTACTCTTTATGAGCAAGCTGCTACCTCTTTAAGATTTTGTTATAAAAGATACAAAAAGGAATCACGCTAGAGCCACATAAAATGAAATAATGTTAACAGTGATTGGCTGCATTATCATAATTCTTGGCTTAAGATATAGAGTAATGAATATCTATATGATTCATGTTCTGGTCATATAACTCTTAAGTACATATGAGTGTTTAGAATAAATCTGAACATAATAATGTGAAAAAGTTAGTAATCAACAATGAACATACAAATAATGCTAAACTCAGAGTTAAGCTTCACTTAATACTTAATGTATTTACCTGCTTCAAGGGTCATGTGTTTGCATTTGCACACAAATTATTCTGAAATTGTATTCCATACAAGAATTGCTGAACAAATGTTTATTTTTCATCATGCAATAAGCTATTACATATCAGTAATTATTACAAGACAGCTGCCATCTAAATACAGTATAAGCACAATGAGAACTTTTATTTTACCCTCTCTTTTCTTCATTTCTGCATCCTGTAGTAGCACAAACTTCAGCTAAGTTAGACACTACAGTCACCAAAATGACCTGCATTTCATTTACTTAGAGTACAGTATTATATATCAGTAATTATTACAAGACAGCTGCCATCTAAATACAGTACAAGCACAATGAGAACTAAATATTTTACCCTCTCTCTTTTCTTTATTTCTGCATCCTGTGACACTAGTACAAACTTCAGCCAAGTCAACTAAGGCAATACAGTCACCAGAATGAGCTGCATTTCATTTACTTGGAGTACAGTAATTGATTAAATGTTTGAGAACTTGACCATTATACTTGATGGGAACAGGAGTTTGAAGTCTCATTCCCTGAAAGGCTGTTCATCCGTGGTGTGTGTAATTTGTTACATAACAGTTTTATTCACAAAGCGATAGAAGGAAACACGACTCACAATCTTTGTGAAGGTTTTTGCGAGATCAGAGCATCTATTTTCATTTTCATCAACATTATAGACTTTCCTGAAGGCAAAGTCTTTACTTCCATTGTGTTTTTTCAAGTCTTTAAGGCTTGCTCTACTTGACTTTAGACAGCGAGAGTAGACGGTGTGGATGAAAACACAGCGGTCATTTTCTCTGCCTTGTGAGATGGTCAAGGTTAGAGTCAGGATTTTCTTATTTAAAGGAACAAAGTTCTCTTGACATTGATTCCTCGGTACTTTGATGGCTACAACATACGACTCATGTTTGGTGTTTGTATAGCTGAAAAACTTCAAATAGAGCAAGATAAGAAGAGTTTTGTGATGACCGGCAGACTAAACACGGTTTACTAATAACATTTGATTTCCTTATTTCTTTACTTGTGGTACATCATATAGTTAAATGCTATTTATAAACCTTGATTTTATGCTTTATACTCACTTATTCTCAGAGAAATAAATTCTTTGGGTTGTAAGGTTCATCTTCTGTTCTGCCACACTTTCTGTCCAATGATGAAGCAGAAAGAGCAGCAGGAGTCCATTCAGAAACACAATTGACTTCTAAAGAGGTAAAATGCACACGCACAAACTATTAATAACTAAAAGAAACACTTAAAAGAAACAATCAATGCCAATAAAGAACTTTTATGATTAAGAGTAAATACTAACAAATTGAATGAAAAAATGGAGTATAAAACACATATGAACATTACTTACCATTGATGCTGAAGGTTCAAGGATGATGTGCGAGTCTTGAAGTATGAAGGTGCAAGGTGAAGATGCATGTGAAGTGACGGAGAGGCTATTTATGATCCTGGACCCTTGACTGGCCCTTTTCATCAGCATCATCACAAAATCATTGCCAAAGATCATGATCACTCACTCTTTCACTGATGTCTTTGGCAGGGTTTTGGCCACCCCAACCCAACAGCCCATAAAAATGTCAAATGACTAAAACCACATCAGCAAAATATGCCGCCTTCATACTAAAGTATGTTTTCACTTACTTTGTAAACTGCAATCTTTTTATCATTTATTGAAAGTGTCCTACATGCGACCTGCTCATGTGTTCAGTTTGGACAACAAACAATTGCACAATTTCTGTCAGAGGCATTGTGTTTCATTTGTTGTTGTGAACGTGCATGTCTATTATAATAAATTATATTCATTCTAATCTCTACAAAAGCTCATCTGACACTTTGGAAGGGAAAACTTGTTCTACTGACACTATCTATTGAAATAAATAGAAATAATATGCTGTCATTTCTTATCACTTTTTTTAGTCTAAGTGTTTGTTGTTGTTTTTGATTAAATATTTGTGGAACTTCTGGAAAAACAAAAATCTATGAGAATCTGGCAACATTGTTAGAGATTCCTTTTCTCTTCAATTCCAATAACTGTCATTAATGAGTGTAATTTTTGTTAATATGTTGTTGTTGTCTTGAGGAAACCAGCGATTTCAAACTGTCTCAACATTTGTGAGCCTGCATTTAACAAGACATAGAGATGCTTTCAAGAAACAGCCCTTTTCCTGGGGGCTTTCTTGCAGGGTGGTCAGCGTAAATTAAATCCATGGATGGAAACGGTCTGCCATCACCTTTTTCTCTGTATATTTAATATGAGGTAGATTCCAAAATCTGCTTCACGAAATGAAGCCTAAATACACAGTAAACATTTAAAAAGAAGAGTGCTGATGTTTGATGTTACTCCTGTATTTACACTTACACTCTTAGGCAGTCATGCAAACAGCACCACCTGACAGAATATCAACATTTTGATTCATTGGGTAGGAATTTTATAGTGACTGTTTGGAAATGCAGACACTCCACCTACTTAACTAAAGTCTCTGATTCAACTCTACCCACGATCATCGTCAGATCAGGTGAGCCCTCATTTGCTACGTCAGACAGAGGCAGGATCTAACAGATGTCACTCAGAGTAGTATGCTGTTCAAAAAATAGATTAACTGATTAATCAGCTCTTTATTGAACGATAGATAGTTAAAACTAAATGCATAACGAAGAATATTTAACTTGCTATTAACTAATGAATATGCACTGTAGGTTATTTCAGGATTTTGGGAAACAGAGATCACACAATGTATTTAAAACGATTTTGCATCCTGTTAAAATGCCAAAAAGCAAAACAGCTTATTGTGTTTAGGACAGTGGAGTGGCTGGAATGTTAGAAGGGCTCGACTCATTGACTCATCAAGGCAGGATTTAACACAGAGAGATTTGTAGTTGTAGAAGATGGAACCGCTCTCCTCTTTTCTTTTATTCAGTAGCTTTGTCATGGGTGGAATGGTAAGGTTTTCAGTAATAAGGAGGATAACAGTCTTTATAAAGAGGATACAACATTTTATTCCACTTAATTCAATAAGTTTTTGTTTTGTGTGATTTGATATCTTTTTTAGTAATTATTGCATTGATATTTTTGTCGAATAGCAATCCTTCAGTGGTACGCCTGTTTGCTCTTGCTGTGTTTTTGTACTTCTGACAAATAAAACAAGTAACCATCCATAAATACAGTTATGATGGAGTAGAATTGAGTACAAATATCATGACAATATTTGAATTCAAATCTAAACAGGAAGAAAAAATATTTTGGGCTCATTTTAAAGATAAATGAATTAATAATGCTTTTGATATTAGTGCAAAGGGATATTTAAAATGAATTTTATTTTTAAAAGATGTTTTGATGTGTGTAACAGTCCTTTTTGCATTTAAAGGGTTACTCCTCCCCAAAATTAAAACTTTGTCATTAGTCATTTACCCCCATGTCATTCCAAACCCATAAAAGCTTTTTTTGTCATCGAAACACAAATTAAGATGTTTTTGATGCATTCTAACAGCTCTCTGGCCCTCCCATAGACAGAAAGTAATTAACACGATCAACGTGCAGAAATGTAGAAAGGAGATTGGTAAAATAATAACGATTATTAACGACTTGATTCAACAATTCATCTCCTCCGCATCATCCTAGCACTAGGGATGTCACAATACTCAATATAATATCAAACCATTCGGTACGACATCCACGATTTAATACGCGCTTGTGAATTTTTTGGTTTTGCATTTAAACAACTTCCTTGTTTCATTTCTCTCGGAATTTGCTGTAAGTGTGCCTGCGATTTCACGTGCTGAAATGAGGAAACGCTTCCCCGCTTATATTAAGCGACACACGCAGAGCATCTTCCATTCTAATGACATGCAATAATAAGCCTTTCTAAACTTGTTGTCCAAAAGAGTTATAAAAACAAAAGTTATAAAAAAAACAATTTTTAATTCACAACATCAGTCGAGTGTTTGAAATAACTTCCTTATGTGACCTGATGTGGATTCTCATCACAGAATGAGGCAGACGATGAATTCTATACGCATATTCTATGTACGTCAATTAGCAATGGCTTATGAAGATACACGAGATGGCTTGAAGAACACAGATAAACCATACATTGTTGCAGACGAGTGTTTATTGTGCTTACATTTCATTTAGTTCTTTTCACAGTAACCCATTTTGTTACATGTCCCTTTAAATGCTAATGAGCTCTGCACACCCCGCCCCTCTCTTCTGTGAGGTGACGAGCCGTCCTGTTTACTTTAGATGCATTTAGCTACGAAACTTGCTAACTAGCACATTATTAGGAAAACCGATTTGCAAAGATTCATAAAAAACTCTTACACTCACTTCTGTAGGTAAAGCTAGATCACAAATTATTTGTGCGAACACAGACGCATTTAGGTAGATCGGAGAGCGCATTCCCTTTAAAAACAAAAGTAACATTAATCCTCTGCGTCTTCAGCGGCTCAGATGTTGGGAGTAAATGATGACTGCTATGTTCATTATACATCCAACAACAAAACACCTCAATCGCTCAGTCTGAGACATTCTTGTCTATGTCCCTGCTTAGGCATTGAAACAATGGTGGTCGGACTGTTCACAGTTCACTCAGGGCGGGTCTATGGTAAGACAGCCATGTCAATCAACTATCGTGGGAGCGACCTTGGTCTGTGTGATATCACACAGCCAAGAAGCTGAGAATGGCTTGATTTGAAAAAGGGCATGTGATTGTCTTGAACATCTTGTCAGTAAAGCCGGTTCTGTGATTAGTAGTAAATCTCCATCATGTGCATTCAGCTGGAGCAGCAATTAATACACAGAGCCGTATTTTGTACAATAAATTCACAGACATTTTGCCAAAATAGTTTTACAAAAAGGCAGTGCTGAAATAAATGTACCAGTGTTTCAGGGCAACTGACATAAAAGGAGCAACTGAATCAATATCAGATTTAAATTTTGCCAAATAATATTTTGCTGGGTAGATCCTGTGTATAATTTTGAATGATACTTCCTTAACCCTTTTTGTAATTACCAAACCTTTTTCCAAACAATATTTTCTGACAATTGATTCCAATATTAAAAAACATAAGGAAAAGAACACCGCCGTTGCACTACGGGCGTCCCGTGTTTGAATCCCGACTCGAGGACCTTGCCCGATCTCTCTCCCACTTCGTTTTCTGTCCATTCTGATCTGTCCTATCATAATAAAGGCTAAAAAAGCCAAAAATAAATCTTGGTTGAAAATCTGTTGGTGTGCTGTCTTTGTCACATCGTGGCACACCACACACTATAGGAGCAAAACGGTTAAATCTAGGATTTTTTTTTCCTCATGTTGTGGTCTCTCACATTTTGAAGATCTTATAAGATATTTTAAATCTTTTAGAGTGAACCCAGCATAACACATGCCATGATGAAGAGATAATCAGTGTTATTCATTTCACCTGTCAGTGGTCATAACGTTATGATTGATTGGTGTATATTAATACAATAATACTTCTTGTTGTTTATACTGTTTAAAAATTCTCTCTTTAAGGCAAAACAAAAAAAAAAAAAAAAAAAAGTGAATCTTAATTATGCAGTAAACATTTGGGAAAGTAAATGAGAAAGTTGAGGTCTGATACTTCTCTTACAGTTTACTTAGGCATTCCTCAGCAGTCGTGTAAACAGCACACTTCCAGACGGAGTATCAACATTTCGATTCGTTAGGTAGGCAGTCATGCCACCTATTTAAACCAAAGTCTCTGCTAGTTGTCAGATGAGGTGAGCCCTCATTTGCCATGTCAGACAGAGACAGGATTTAACGGACGTCACTCAGACACCACACAAGCCCACGCCAGGGTGTGGAGTTACACAGTGATGCCCAGTGTCTCCTTATTTGTTTTTAATTGCAGTGCAATTTCTTAATTTATATGTTAAAAGGTGTAAACTAAGAGACATCACAATTGGAAATACAGAACTAATTATCAGTCAACTAGCTGATGACACAACAATGTTTTTAAAAGACTCCTTCTAAGTCTCAGTAGCTTTAAATAAGCTTCAAAATGTACAAAAGAACAAAAATGTACAGATAATGTACTCACCCCCTTGTCATCCAAGATGTTCATGTCCTTCTTTCTTCAGTGGTAAAGAAATTATGTGTTTTGAGGAAAACATTTCAGGATTTTTCTCCATACAATGGACTGATATGGTGCCCGAATTTGAACTTCCAAAATGTAGTTTAAATGCAGCTTCAAACGATCCCAAATGTGGTTGTAAATGATCCCAGCCAAGGAAGAAGGGTCTTATCTAGTGAAACGATCTATTATTTTCAGTAAAAACATACAGTTTTAATACTTTTTAATCTCAAACGCTCATCTTGTCTTGCTCTCCCTGAACTCTGTGTATTCTGGTTCAAGACAGTTATGACATGTCGAAAAACAATTGTATTTTCTCCCTCAACTTCAAAAATCACTTCATAATCAAACGACCCAGTCTTTGCAAAGTGAACATACAAAGAAGATCAAACACCCTTAACAAAAAAGGTAAAACAGCGATATAGGACGATTTTGAAGTTGAGGGAGAACATGAGATGGGAGTTTTTCGACATACCGGAACAAAAACAGAGTTCAGGCAGAGCAAGACAAGACGAGCGTTTGACAAGTATATAAATTGCATTATTTTTATGAAAATAACCATTTTGCTAGGTGGGACCCGTCCCGTCATTTACAACCACATTTGGGATCGTTTGAAGCCGCATTTAAACTACATTTAAACTACATTTTGGAAGTTCAAACTTGGGGTACCATAGACGTCCACCATATGGAGAAAAATGCTAAAATGTTTTCCTTAAAAAACAATTTCTTTACAAATGAAGCAAGAAAGACATGAACATCTTGGATGATATGGGTGGGGGGGGAGTACATTATCTGTCAATTTCTGTTCTGGAAGTGGACTTCTCCTATAATATGGATAAATGTGAAGTACTTCCCATAATTAAAAACGGCTGTGTTTCCTAAATCATCAGTGTAGCTATTAAAAACACAGTAACATAGCTAGGCATGCATGTAACTAAAAATAAAAACAGAAGTGCTAAAAAATTTTGATCTAATCATTGCGAAACTAAAATTTTAATGGCTGGCTACAAAGAGATTTATCTCTTAAAGGAAGAATTTTGCACATTGAAGTTGAGGGGCTATCTTGCTTCTCGTATGCAGCCCAATCTCTCTAGGTAGATAAGCCTAAATGTAAACTGATTGATAGAACTTCGACAGACTTTGTCTGGAAAAACAAATGCTATTATATGAAAAAGTCTGTTATCCAAAACTCCTATAACAAAGGTGGCCTAAATTCCAATGATTTTAATTCTTTGAATTATGCCTTTAAAATAATTTGCCTTTATCAGTATTTAACAGTTATTTTACAACAAAGGTTTAGTAATGACTTAAATAGAATTCATTTCAGAATATACGAGGCGCTTCAGATAAGTGATCTAAGAGTACTCGTCAGTGTCAAAATAATTAAGATGGAAGTTGCAAATCATTTAATAGTAATCAAGTGTTTTACAACAGCTATATCCAGTGATGCTCTACTTTTTTCTTCCAATAGGGCCATTTTATGCTGCCGCGTATGGCTGCCACGGCTGTGTATGATTTTTAATGCATCTTTAGGACTCACAGAGATGGATTATTTTCCTAAAAATCCTAATTCTTGTTTACCTGTAGAAAGTAATATGCAGCTGTGACAGAATGAGAGTGAGTAAAAGATTAGATGTTTTGGGTGAACTGTCCCCTTAACAATCATATGCTGTTGATCCAAGATTAGCGTAGAATAATAAGAATACAGCGCAAGCTCTTGTGTACTTGCGAACTGTGTTTGTTTTAATCTAGAGCTCCTAAGAAATTAAATTTTTGCATAGTAGGGAGATTTGTACGTGTAGAAGATGGTACAGCTGTCTTTTGTTTATTCAACAGGTTTGTCATGGGTGGAGTGGGATGGTTTTTGGTTGAAGTGAGTAAGAGCGTGTATACTGCATGTATTCAGCATGTATACTGAATCCATTTGTCTTTTTAACATGTGCTACAATGAGCTCTTTACTTTCATAAAGAGGATTAAACATCTGGACTCTCTTCATTCAGGAAGTTGTTGTGTGTAGGCAAGAAATGCTTTTCACATTTAATCCTAAATACATTGATGGCGACGGCATGTTTCAGTGGATCCCTGTTCACACTAACAGTCTGATAGCTGGAAAACATGCAAAACATTAAACTCGAGCAAACAAACTAGCATTGTATAATATGAATATTGTTGCCTCCTTGATGTATTGATTTTGTTCCTCTTTTGTAAGTCGCTTTGGACACAAGCGTCTGCTAATGTAAATATTTTGCAGTAACATCAGGCATACTAACTTCTGGTCAAGGAAGCTTACAATACGACCAAGAGTGTGAATGTCCACGGTCTGTGACTTCAAGCTTTGAGTCAAAAGAAAAAGCAGGAGAAGTTCTTTAAGTGGAGCCAGGGATTTCTAGATTTATAGAATTGAAGACACCAATTAAATATGAAATACACCCAAAAACATGTTCAATAATGGGTTAAAATGTGAGAAATAAGTATTCAAACTAGACTACCTAATGATGTTACTTACCATGGTTGCTTGTGCATTCACACTGGTGTCTTCACAGGATGTGAGGCACAACACCAACACCCATTGTGCTTGTCTCTTCTCACCCTGCCACATCTGCATACGCTCGTTTTCTTTCTTGCCAGAAATGTTAACATGGCCCAGAGTGTGTGCATGTTTTTTTGGCCATGCTATTCTTTAAGAATTTTTCTTTTCACATTTTACATCTGCACATTTTGCATTATATCGGCACAGTCTTTCTATCTTCTCCTCTTTGACCTCTTGAGATGCATGGGTGTATGTGCATTACTGTGCTCTCATCTTGAAATAAAATCCACACACAAAGTTTACTAAACACACAGAAATATTTTATTGTTCAAGCAGAAAGCAAGATTATGTTTTAAAATGCATTTTACTAGTTCTTCTCAGCACACTGAATTTCAAAGTAAAAGACAGAACTTAATATAGAATCACATAGTGTAGAAGTGGTTGATAATTTTGGGGACGCTGAATTATGGACTGATCTTCCATCTAGCGTCCATTTCCCGACACAACAGACAAAAGTACCAGCATAATGTCTCAATGCGCTTTTCCAGCAGCGCCAAATAAACCGCTTCATTTCTTTAACTCAAAATCGAGTGGATGACATGCCACATCAAGACAAAAGTAAAAGAAACCCAGTGTGTCAATATTCAGCTGTTTGTGAGGTGAAAAGACACATTCTCAGGGCAATACATTTAACAGCGCTAGACTGACAGCTCAGCAGCATATTGAAAGGTGAATATGTGACCCTGGGCCACAAAACCAGTCATAAGTAGCACGGGTATATTGTAGCAATAGCCAACAATACATTGTATGGGTCAGAATGATCGATATTTATTTTATGCCAAAAATCATTAGGATATTAAGTAAAGATCATGTTCCATGAAGATATTTTGTAAATTTCCTACTGTAAATATATCAAAACTTAATTTTTGATTAGTAATATGCATTGCTAAGAACTTCATTTGAACAATTTTAAAGGTGATTTTCTCATTATTTTGATATTTTGCACTCAAATAGTGGCATCTCAACCAAATATTGTCCTATCCTAACAAACCATACGTCAAGCTTATTTATTCAGCTTTCAGATGATGTGTAAATCTCAATTTTAAAAAAAATGACCCTTATGACTTTTGGTTTTGTGGTCAAAGGTCACATATATTTTATTCGAGTGGTAGAAGTGGTCTGCAAGACATTTGTTCTTCTCAACACTGTAAAAATAATTTTTTAAAGTTGTAAATAAAACAAAAATTATTGGTGTATATTTTACAAGAAAAAAAAAGAAAAAAAAATCACATTTAATTCAATGTGTTACTTGCTGTTTGTTTGTAATTGTGAAATTTACCAGCAATTTCTGAGTGATTTTTTTTCTGAAGCTGCTGGGAATAAAAAAAAAAAAAATTGTGTGTGTTTTTGTGCTTGTTGGTAGTGAAATTGCAATTGTAATGTATTATTTAAAATGACACTGTTTTAATAGCATGTGTATATATTTTTATTTTATTAAAAATGATTATATAATTGTATAATTATATTATTATATATATTTCTATTAATAATAATAATCCTGTTATTAAAATTAGTTATTATTTGTTTAAATCAGAATTATTATTTTTAATTTTTAAATAATTAAAAAAAGATTGAAATAAATTAATTAATTAATAGTTTATTTATATTCCTATTCCTATTATTATTATTATTATTATTATTATTATTATTAAGTAGTATCAGCACTACTAAGTGAAAATATTTTATTCTACAAAATCATGTCTATAATAACCTGATGCTGATTGTCTTGTAATTATTGAAATATGATTTCAAAATTTGCTGTGTGTCCTGCGTAAACAGCATTTGTGGAAATGAACTTTATTATCTGTTTGACACTTAAAGTTGTGAGGTCACAATAAATCACTAGTCCCAAAATGGTGTATTGATGTATCATCTAAATCTGTGCTAGCACTTAATATTCATGCCACAGCATTAAGGTATAAAACAATAAAAGGAACTCCATATGTTTGAATGAGATCATATTTGAACCACAAATTATGCTCAATAGCAATTTTTATTTGCTCCAGCAGTAAGCAGACACGCTGTCATTAGTTTACTTTAACAATAACTGTCATCTATCAAGCGTGCAGTATCAAAATGTATGCTTTTTACAGATGACTGATTTAATTTGCCAATTTGCTAATGCTGCCATTAAAACAGAAAAACTAAATAAAACTGTCTGTGTTAGAAAACCAGCTACATCAAGCATTGCTTTTCTTACAGACTATCACATTCAGCTTTGTTTCTCTCACACTGATAATATGGCAAATCAGATGCAATTCCTTTCAGTCTCCTTATCACCTCCTCCCTTTCATCAAATTGCCAAATTTTTTTGAATGCAAAGGCTTTGATTCCCTCATATTCTTCTAACTTTTTAAGATTGTCTTTAATGTTGAATTTCCATTTATCTGATATGGATTTATCCAAACAGGGTGAATTTACAGTGAAATAAACCACACATTCCTGTGTTACACTCAAAACATTCTTTAGATAATTCTTCAGGCGGAACTCTGAATGATCTTGTATATTTTTATCAGCCTATTATTTCTCTTATAAACCTCATTGCGCTGAAGTGTTTCTATCACTTGTGCAGTTATTAACTCCTGACCGCCGTAGTTGGAATCTTGACATTTGTTCTTCTGAACTCTGAAGGCGACAGCATATTGTCCCAAGCTACCTAACCTGGAAAACAGTGGAAATGTAATACTTTGTAAGAGCTTATTTATCAAATGAACAAATATTGTTAGATTTTTTTTTTTTTTTTTTTTAGTAGTTTAATGTTAAAATTATTGCGTGATAACGTAATTACAAAGGACAAATAATAAATTTGGCGTGTTTGTTTTTATTATTTGTAATTGCATATGTTTAATCAAAGCAACATACTGATTCTCAAAATTCTTTATTATATTCATGAGAGTTTTTTGGTTCACAGTCCGACCGACTGCACAAGTAGAAAAATGAAGCAGGCAGATCAAGAGGATCCTCTGTGGTACAGCAAAAATCTGAAGCAAACTGTATTGTTTCGAGCCGTTCTAACCTTTTGAACCAGGACAATCACCAGACAGAGACCGCTTTAGCTTTCACTTTCGGTTCTCTTTTTTACTCTTCCTATTAACTGCGCAAGCGCGTACAGAATTGCGAGTGACATAAAGAACACATCAAACAAATCACTTCTCGCCACATCTCCCCTCTTTTAAGAAAGATATACTGTTGTTTGGTATAACACAAATGCGAAGATTAAATGAAAGTTAAACTTAAAAGTTCCAACTTGTAAACAGTTTGGAAAAACATGTATGACATTCCTATGTCCCCAAGAATTCAAACATTAATCAACTTTTACAGGTTTCACTAATGAACTTTCTTTTTCTTTCTTGTAAGGTTATCCCCACCTATCACCATAACATTCAATAACTAAACTTGATTGGTGGTTTCACTATGCGTCCTGAACGAGTGACAACTCGTCCTCTTCTACCCAGTTCTGGTTCTGGCGGATCTGGAGCATTATTCTCTTGGGTAACACTGCCAGACTCCAGTTCTGGAATAACAGCTGCAGGAACTGAAGTAGATCTATTACTGTTTTCCTCTTGATTGGTGAGCAACAAGTGCCGTCTGTTCCTCCTAACCATGTCTCCCTCAGACGTCTTCACTACCAGGGACCTGGGGGTACCCGCGGTATCCATAATGACTCCAGTAGTCTTCCATTGCTTCTCTGCATCTGTTTTCACACGCACTTTGTCTCCCTTTTGCAAAGATGGAAGTAGTCTTGCTGAGTACCTCCTGTTGTATGACCTTTCGTTCGCACTCTTGGCTCTTGCATCATTACGTTTAACTTTGATGATGTTTGGACATCTTGGTTTCAGATTTTGTTTGAACGTCGGGACTGTGGTCCTGAGCTTGCGGCCCATGAGAAGTTTGGCAGTGTAAGATGTGAAATTATTTCCTCAGGAATTCAAAGTCCAGGAACCCCGACAAAAACAGATGCCATGCAACAAAACAATAAAACTAATCTGGAGAAGAGATCTTCAAAGAGGGCAAACAACACCACCTCTATTGCTCATTTACAACCCCCTTCCTCCCTCTCCTCTCCCCTCCTGCATCTCACACTTTTCCCCCAAAAGGTTCCACTGAAAGTCACTAAGAATGTCCATATACTACATGTGTTACATTTTGTGAATATGTTGAAGTTTCCCTTTCATGTTTGGTATCATTCTAAAGGTCTTAGTGCGATTGGTAAAATGGTCTCAATTTCACAGAAGTCACTTATATTATGAGGAAGACTGAACACTTTTGGAGAATTGTGTTTTGCTGCTGAGGGGTGTGTTTTCCCCTTAGGGTCGGGTGAGAATCTCCAGCCAGGTGTGACCCTGGGGCATGAGATCTCCTGACAAACCAAAAGGTCTTTTATGTTTTTACAACTGATTGGAAGATTTGTTTGTTTTGGTCTGGGTATATAAGCGAAGTGACAAAACATTACTTTGGGATTCTGTATTCAGAAGAACCCCCACACTGTGTGTGAGAGTCTCTGGAGCTTTGCCTCCAAATCTCTCACATGCTGCTGTGTATCTCTATGCGGTCAGGTATGCATCTCTCACTCTTAGATTTATCTTGGAGTATGTTATGTATTCATTTTAATTGGAACTGAATTTAATTCTGAATTGGATTTTCATTGTTAAGCTATGTAATTGGCATGATACCTTTTTACCTGACTGCTAATAAAATGTTAACTTTGACTTATTCTGGACTTCTTGGAAATGATTTTCTAGTAGGTTAATGTGTAAGGGTGCTACCTCAAGACTGCGTCCAGGGCAGACCACGCCGGAAGTACCAACTGATGAGCCATGGGGACATCACTAGGGCTCCGGATGTTGAGCTGTCACTGACTTAACACGATGTAGCTCTCGCGGTTATTGGGGAAATATATACTTTTTGTCGAGAGCACGCAGGCGCAGCCCAATTTAAGATATTATAATCGCTCTGCATCCTCTGAGTAAGTCAGAACTGGCGAGCTTGTGTCAACGAATTCGCCACGGCCGGGGTGTAAATCGAAAGCGGCACCTAGTCCCTAAGGAACGAAATATTGAGACTACGGGACTTCCAGAATATTCAAATGTCTAAATTATTATACAGAAAAAATAGCCGTGATCAGAAAATTACAGAATACAAACCAGAATTAACAAATTATTCATAATTGGAGTCAGACTAAATTATTCATGGAGTCAGATTTTTGTTTGGAAACTAAATTTTAATATTTCAAGGTAATTTTTACAGAAGCGCCGTAAAAGACCTACACGCAAGAAACCTTCAGCTGAACCGCTAGGCTTGCCGTAGCGGGAGGATCCTTACAGCAGGACTCTCTCTAGTAGGTTCAGTGGGTGTGTCCCTATAGGAAAGTAAGGCCAGTGCCGGATTTTCCTGTCTCAGAATTGTCTTTGCCGTTTTCACAGCGCGTTCCGCCATTCCGTTTGCTTGCGGATAGTACGGGCTTGAAGTAATGTGTATAATCTCGTATGCTTTGATAAAGTCAGTGAACACCTGGGACCTAAATTGCGGGCCATTATCGGTCACGATTTGTTCGAGAATTCCAAATCTCGCAATGATGCTGACAAGCTTTTGAATGACCCCTTCACTGGATGCTTTAGGAAGAGAGAGAATCTCCAGCCAACGAGAGTAGTAGTCAGTGACTATCAAGTACGTCTTCCCGTTTAACTCACACAGGTCGGCTGCAAGTTTCTGCCACGGAAGTTCAGGCAAGGGTGTAGTGATGAGTGGCTCACGTGGCTGACTTGGCCTATGCTTATTACAGTAAGGACACCTTTGAACCTTTTCCTTCACAGCTTTACTGATGTGAGGCCACCACACCGCATCCCTGTATCTCTCTCTGCTCTTTGTTAGGCCCATGTGCCCATGGTGAATTCTTTCAAGAATTTCTGCTCTCAAGCTTGAAGGGATGACTATTTGATTCCCTCTTCTTACGACACCGTTCAGCTGACTCAGGCATCCTCTTTCTGCATAGAACTCTCTGGCAGGTTTGGCTACATCTTTAACATAAGCTGGCCACCCTCTTTCTACATAGCCCTTAACTAGTTGGAGAGTATGATCCTTAGCTGTTTCCGCTTTTATTCGTTCAAACACTGGTTTCTTTTCCGTTTCCTCCACGGTGTTGATATGAGCCTGGATATCAGCTCCCAGCCCTGTTTCATCTATACCTGGCTTTGGGTGTCTTGATAGAGCATCCGCGACCACTAGGTTCTTGCCAGGCATGTATTCAGCCACAGGATTGAACTTCATTAAACGGATAAGTAATCGCTGGCAACGAAGGGGGACTTTATCCAAATCCATACCGTTTATCATGGTGACCAGTGGCTTGTGATCTGTAACCAGTCTGTATGTCTCCAGACCACACAGGTACTGATAAAATTGCTCAGAGGCCCATACACTCGCCAGGCACTCCTTTTCGATTTGAGCGTATCGTTTTCCGGCGTCAGTCAGAATGCGTGAACAAAAGGCAACAGGCCTGAGGCCCCCTTCATGCTCTTGCAGGAGGACCCCACCCAGGCCATGGCTGCTTGCATCGGCGCTCACCACTGTTCGCAGTTTAAGATTAAAAAACTGAAGCACAGGCGCGGAGGAAATCAAAGCTTTTACCTTTTTAAAGGCTTCACCTTGCTCAGGCCCCCACAGCCATGCCACATCAGCTCTTAGCAGGTCATTCAGGGGATGCAGTACACTTGAAAGATGGGGCAAGTATCTTCCTAGGAAGTTAACCATTCCAAGCAGCCTCCTCAATTCGGTTTGATTTTGAGGCGGTTCTACAGCAGTAATTGCTGTGACTCTGTCAGGTTGTGGGGAGATGCCATCGCCACTGATTCTGTGTCCTAGGAAATTTAGCTCTCTCTCTCTCAATTTGCACTTTTGCTGGTTAAGCTTTAGTCCTGACTTTCGGATAGTGTCCAGGACCATACTGAGTCATTTATCATGTTCCTCCATCGTAGACCCGCTTACCAGGATGTCGTCCATGTACACAATGGTGCCTTCATGGTCCCTCAACAGCTCACACATCTTCCTTTGGAAAATCTCTGGTGCGGATGTAACGCCAAAAGGTAGCCTCTTGAAGCAAAATCTCCCTAGTGGTGTAATGAACGTTGTGAGTCTGGCACTCTCCTCATCCAGAGGGATTTGCCAGAACCCACTAGCTGCGTCCAGGCTGGAAAACACAGTGCTTCCGGCCAACCTGTGAAGAATGTCATCCAGAGCGGGGAGAATTAATTTTTCTCTTTGCGCGCTCTTGTTTAACCTTTTAAGGTCGACACAGATTCTTATTTTTCCTGAGGGTTTCACCACTGGCACCATAGGGGCCACCCATTCTGTTGGTTCGGTAACACTCTCAATGATACCTAAGCATTTCATTCTTCTCAACTCCTCCTCCACTTTTGGCACCAAAGGAATTGGAATACGACGAGGGGTAGTGATGCTGTATGGCCTTGCATTCTCTTTTAGCTCAATCTTTACTGGTTCTCCTTTGAGAAGTCGAAGCTCTCCATAAACACTCACTTCCTCCACATGTTGTATCAGACCTAGGTGGGCTCCTACTGCTCGACTTAGCAGATTGTCTCCTCCTGACTTTATCACTGTAACCCTGAAATGGCAGTCCAGTGTTTTCTTGCCTCTTTTCAGTTGCGTTCTAGCCATAAATTGTCCACTTGCCAGCAATTCCCCTCCAGGACTTTGCAGCGACGTCGTCACAGGCTTGTTTAGGCTTTTGACGTAAGCTATTATATGTTGTCTCTGTCATGATAGATGTGTCTGCTCCTGAGTCAATTTTGAATGACATTGGTGTTCCTTCAATAGTAAGTGTTGTTCGCCATGGTGGCTCATTGTCTGCTACCACCGTATCGACGGTAATGCTTTGTGTGTTTCTCTCAGTCACTGATCCGAGGAACAAACTCTCCACTTCCTCTGTTACTTCTCTGACACTCTTTGTGAAGCATACCGAAGCAAAATGGCCAATTTTGTGGCATTTATTGCATTCCTTACCCCTAGCTGGGCATTTGTCTGACTGTGAATGCATCTGTCCACATCTACCGCATTTCTTTTTCCTTCTATCTCCACTCATTTGTTTACTAATGCGGAAATAACGCTTTGCTTTTACAACATCAATGCTTCCCGTTGCTGCCGAGGCTTTAATAGGGCTTGTGCTATTTTGTGTTTTAACAAGTTCATAGTGTCTAGCCATATCCATTGCCGCTTTCAGAGTTAAGTCGCTGTGCATTTTCTGAGAGAGACTTTTGTCAGCTATTCCAATCACTAGCCTATCACGAATTTCCTCATCCTTACATCTAAAGTCGCAGTGCTCAGCTAGCTCGTAGAGGTGTCTTATATAGCTTTCCACTGTTTCATCGGCCTCTTGAACACGTGAATGAAAGCGGGCACGTTCTAATATGACGTTTCTTTTCGGGACGAAATAATCATCAAACTTTGCGACGGTTGCATCGTAAGTTACGGCTTCGTCCTCCCCAAAGATGAATGACTGAAAAATATGTTCTGCCTCCGGGCCCAGTAGATCAGAGCACTTACTTGGACATCCGCGCTATCCGCCTTTAGCTTGCTAGCAATCCGGTACCTCGCAAACCGTTGCTTCCAATCTGACCATTCCTCCGGCTTCGAAAAGTTCATTTGCTCTGGAGATGCAAATTTTCCCATCCTAACTATTAAGGTGGGTCCAGTACTTCTGACACCATGTATTGTTTCGAGCCGTTCTAACCTTTTGAACCAGGACAATCACCAGACAGAGACCGCTTTAGCTTTCACTTTCGTTTCTCTTTTTTACTCTTCCTATTAACTGCGCAAGCGCGTACAGAATCGGAAGTGACATAAAGAACACATCAAACAAATTGCTTCTCGCCACACAAACACACAAATACAAGAATTCATATAAAAAATATGTGCACAACAAAGCACAGAATTTTAAAATAGCATTCTTTGTAGTGTATTGCATGCACACTTTTTTGAAAGCTTTCTCAAGTAAGGTGTATATTTTCAAAATTCATTCAAGAGTGAACAATGCAAGATACGATTTACTTTTCACATTGTATTTCACAGCATGAGCAATAGTGATGTTGCTTTAGCTCCACTAGTGATGATATTAAGTATAACTTACCATTTTATCGTTGCCCAAAATCAGACGGTTCAGAGATGCTGTACAAGTCAGTAATGAAGCAGGAGTGATGAGGAAGAGGAAGCAGACGGTATTTATTCTGACACTCGTCCAGCCCACTTCTTCAAACATCATGACAAGTACACACTAGACTTACTGATCACACTTGAATTACCGACTCCTTTAATAATGTCATTTGTGAATGCTGGACTTCAGGAAACAGAAACCATAAATTCCTGCAAGAACTCCTAAGACTCTCATGGTTTCCTCCAGTAACCTCCACATACAAAAAAAAGGCCCCTTGAAATACCATGGACCACAAAACCAGTCATAAGGGTCATTTTTTTAAATTGAGATTTATACATTATCTGAAAGCTGAATAAATAAGCCTTTCACTGATGTATGGTTTGTTAGGATAGGACAATATTTTGGCCAAGATCCAACTATTTGACAATCTAGAATCCGAGGGTATTAAATAAAATATTAAGAAAATTGCCTTTAAAGTTGTTCAAAATGTTCTTAGCAGTGCATATTACTAATCAAAAAATTAGGTTTTGATATATTTACAGTAGGAAATGTACAAAATATTTTCATGGGACATGTTATTTAATTAATATCCTTATGATTTTTGGTATAAAAGAAAAATCGATCATTTTGACCCATACAATGTTTCCCCTTCAGGAACTCGAGCCGCGTCGAAACGCTATGGGAACGCCTTCAGCGTGACCACGCTCTGAATCACATGTGAAATCAGTCCGATAGAAGAGCGAGACGTCATAGGCGGGTGACGTCACTGACCAGGAAGCTTAAAAGCACGTGCGCCGGAACCGGCGTCAGCTTCTGTCTTTCAGCAGCTCTCTGTGTGTGTCTCTGTTGTGCTCGTTTTGGTGCTAGTTCGCACCCCTTTTATTTTTGGGCACAATGTCTAAAAAACAAGAGAAGTCTAAGCATGTTAGCAAGCCAGGCTTTAGAGTGTGTGTTCCTCCCTGCTCTCGCTACATCACGAGAGGGGATACACACGCTCTATGCGTGGCTTGCTTGGGAGCGGAGCTCGCAGCGTCGGCTCTCGAGGTTGCCGACTGCCCGCATTGCGAGCTTCTCCCTCTGCGTACGCTCCGCTCCCGGAAGGCTCTCTTTAATGAGGGAGCCTTCACCAGCGTTCCTCGCGGGTCTGGTCCCGCTTCCACCGAGGCGGAGTGGCGGCTGCACTCGTGGGGTTCGCAGTTGGATCTGTTGGAGGGAATGGAGACGGGTGACCCCCTATCTCCTTCCTCACCCAGCAGATCCGCTGCCCGTTCCGTGGGATCGGAAGCCCGCTCTGCGGTTTCTTCCCCCCAGGGAACGGGCTCGACGCTCTGCATATCTTCCTCCGAGGAGGTTGATATTGAGAGCATCGACGAGGTGTCCACACCTCAGTCTCCTCAGTATGAGGAGCTGCTGGAGGTGGTGAATCGTGCGGTGGCCAAGCTGAACATCGACTGGCCCGCCGAGTCACAAGCTGAGCCGCAAAAGAGCAAATTAGATGAGAGATTTCTGCGGTCTAGGCCACCTTCAGCCCGCCTTCCGTTTTTTCCCGATCTCCACACCGAGGTGTCAAGTTCGTGGAATACCCCCTTTTCAGCTCGCTTGTTCATCCCCGCTTCCTATAATTATGGCAACGTAGCGGGGATGGACGAGCAGGGGTATAGAGCGATGCCACGGGTGGAACAGACGCTTGCTAGCTATCTGTCCCCCGGTCTGGCATCGTCTCTGAAGGCTCCGGTCTTGCCCTCCAAGCCGCTGCGAGTCACCTCAGCATTGGTGGGCAAGGGGTATACGGCTGCGGGTCAGGCTGGTGCGTGTCTGCACACCATGTCGGCGTTACAGGCGTACCAGGCCGACCTGCTTAAGAAGCTGGATGAGGGTGAAGAGATCAGAGATAGCGATATCTCTGAGCTCAGGAGGACCGCGGATTTGTCTCTCCGTGCCACTAAGGAGACCGCCCGTGCAATTGGGCGGTCTATGGCAGCCCTTGTGGCCGCGGAGAGACATCTCTGGTTGACCCTGTCCGACATGAAAGAGAAGGACAGGGTCTTCCTTCTGGACACCCCGCTTTCGCCTTCTGGTGTGTTCGGCGACGCTGTCAATTCCGTCGTCGACAGATACCAGGAGGCTCGTAAACAAGCGGCGGCGTTCCAGCGGTTCCTCCCTCACCGCCATCCAGCTCACGGGGCTGCTGGGGGGGAGCAGCCCCAGCCGTCTTCCAGCTCCTCACACCGGGAGACACAGAAACAGAGCTTCGCCACTCGCACTCCGCCCCATCGAGAGCGAGAGGTGCGACGCTCTAAGTCGGGGACTTCGAAGGCGAGGCCCGACCTGAGGGTCGTGCTGTAGTCTAAGAAGTCCTCGACAAAGCGGTCCTGACAATTCAGGACCACTGAGGGCGGCCCCATCCGGGGAGAGGCAGGGTGCACCGCATTATTCGGTGTCCGTCTCTCCCCTGTGCCCTCAGGAGGCCGTTCCGCTAACCCTGCCGGTGCTTCAGGGCGCAGCGGTCTCCAGCGAGCGTCCGCCCCAGTTTCTTCCGCCCGGAAACGCAGCGGAGCTGGGGAGCTCGCCACCCCGAAGGGGGTCTCTGGGGCCGCTAGTTCATGTGCTTCCTGCCGGGAGACCGTTTCAGGACACCGTTCTAGCGACCCAAACAACACCAGAGGCCAGTCTCGAGAGACTGGTTCCCTTAGTAGATCATTTGGCAGCGTGGAAACTACTGCCCAATGTGTCTGCTTGGGTCCTGCACACTGTAGAGCGAGGCTATCGCATTCAGTTCGGCGCACCTCTGCCGCCGTTCAACGGGGTCTCTCCCACTCTGGTGGGCCCCGAGCAGGGTCTGGTAATGGAACAGGAAGTAGCCACTCTCCTGAGGAAGGAGGCCATCGAGGTGGTCCCTCCTCACGACAGAGAGTCCGGGATCTACAGCCGGTACTTCATTGTTCCGAAGAAGGATGGAGGCTTGCGTCCTATTTTAGATCTGCGTCTGCTGAACCGCTCAGTCATGCGACTGAAGTTCAAGATGCTTACCATCAAGCAAGTCGTGTCTCAGATCAGGTCCGAGGACTGGTTTGTCACGATAGATCTAAAAGACGCATACTTTCACGTCTCCATCCTTCCTCGACACAGGAAGTACCTGAGGTTTGCTTTCAGGGGCGAAGCATACCAATGTCGGGTTCTTCCGTTCGGCCTGGCACTCTCCCCCCACACTTTCACGAAGTGTGTGGATGCAGCTCTGGCTCCTCTGCGACTCCAGGGCATCCGCATACTCAACTATATCGACGACTGGCTGATCCTGGCCCAGTCGGAGCAGGTGGCGACACAGCATCGAGATGTTGTGCTCGCTCACATGAAAGAGTTGGGGTTGAGACTGAACGCCAAGAAAAGTGTGCTTTCTCCATTACAGAGGACCACTTATCTAGGCGTGGTGTGGGATTCGACCACGATGCAGGCACGTTTGTCTCCTGCTCGGATCGAGTCAATCCTCGCCGCAGTCGCGAGAGTGAAAGAGGGCCGGTCACTCACTGTCAAGCAGTTCCAATAACTGCTGGGTCTGATGGCAGCTGCGTCCAACATGATACCTTTTGGCCTGCTGTACATGAGACCCCTACAGTGGTGGCTCAAGACCAGGGGATTCTCCCCGAGGGGAAACCCGCTCCGCATGATCAAGGTCACGCGGCGATGCCTACGTGCCTTAGACATGTGGAGGAATCCCTGGTTCTTGTCTCAGGGCCCGGTGCTGGGAGCTCCTTGTCGCCGCATAACGCTAGCGACGGATGCATCCCTCACCGGTTGGGGAGCAGTCATGAATGGCCACCCTGCCCGCGGTCTGTGGAGCGGTCACCAACTTTCGTGGCACATAAATTGCCTGGAGATGCTGGCCGTGTTTCGAGCTCTGAAACACTTCCTCCCAGACCTGAGGGACCGCCATGTGTTGGTCTGCACCGACAACACAGCGGTGGTCTACTACATCAACCACCAGGGAGGTCTGCGTTCGCGCCCCTTGTACAAGCTGGCGCACCAGATCCTTGTGTGGTCCCAGGACAAACTCCTCTCGCTGAGAGCAGTTCACGTTCCTGGGCATCTCAATTTTGGGAGCAGACATCCTGTCGAGGCAGGGGCCGAGGCCCGGGGAATGGATGCTTCACCCTGAGGTGGATTTGGAGAGTGTTTGGTCCAGCCCAGGTGGACCTCTTTGCTCCCTGGGGCTGGATGCCATGGTACAGACGTGGCCGAGGCTTCGTCTGTACGCCTTTCCCCCGATCGCTCTGCTCCCAGGAGTTCTAGAGAGAGTGATCCGGGACGGGGTGTCTCTCCTCCTAGTAGCCCCGTTCTGGCCGGGCCGAGTATGGTTCTCGGGACTGATTTCTCTCCTGGACGGCTCTCCCTGGGAGATTCCCTTCAGGAGAGATCTCCTCTCACAGGCAGGGGGTTCCATTCTTCACCCCCGGCTGGAGCTGTGGAAGCTTTGGGTGTGGCCTCTGAGGGGGCGCACCTCTTAGCTTCCGGTCTCTCAACCGAGGTTGTTGAGACCATCCTCCAATCTAGAGATCCCTCCACAAGGAAACTGTATGCCTTGAAGTGGAAACTTTTCACTTCTTGGTGCGGACACCGCTTGCAGGATCCAGTTAACTGCCCGGTTGGTACAGTGCTGGAGTTCCTGCAGGATCGTCTATCCACAGGGTTAACCCACTCCACCTTGAAGGTCTACCACGCCCCTCTTGGTGGTCTTTCCGTGGGTAAGAACCCCCTTGTTACACGTTTCCTCCGCGGTGCACTGAGGCTGAGGCCTCCTGTACGACCTCGTGTCCCTACCTGGGACCTGTCAGTGGTGTTAGAGGCTCTCTGTAGGCCTCATTTCGAGCTTACTGAGGGAATTTCAGACCGTCTTCTTACAATTAAAACGGCTCTATTTGTTCCTCTTATGAGTCCTCTGGTCTCCCTCCTCCTTTAGGGGTCAAGGCTCACTCTACTAGAAGCATGGCTGCCTCCAAGGCCTTTCTTGCTGGGGTTTCCATGCAGGATATTTGCAACGCTGCAGGGTGGTCCACGCCCCTTACTTTCGTAAGGTTTTTATGATCTCGACCTGCGGGTCTCTCCTGGCTCCTCTGTCCTTAGCACTCGCACTCTTTAGGCGGGGGCTGGGGTCTGGCGGCGTGGGCATCTCGTTCCCATAGCGTTTCGACGCGGCTCGAGTTCCTGAAGGGGAACGTCTCAGGTTATGTATGTAACCCTGGTTCCCCGAGGGAACGAGACGCCGCGTCTCGAGGCCATCCCCTGCGTCCCTCCGAGCGCTGCTTCTCTTGAAGCTGACGCCGGTTCCGGCGCACTTGCTTTCAAGCTTCCTGGTCAGTGACGTCACCCGCCTATGATGTCTCGCTCTTTTTTTGGACTAATTTCACATGTGATTCAGAGCGCGGTCATGCTGAAGGCGTTCCCATAGCGTTTCGACGTGGCGTCTCGTTCCCTCGGGGAACCAGGGTTACATACGTAACCTGAGACGATTTTTGTCTATTGCTACAAATATACTCGTGCTGGTTTTGTGGCCTGGGGTCACATATTTGAGGCAACATGTTCTGGTAATGTTAAGACCTAAGGAAATGAACTGAAATGGTGCACCAGGTATCTTTTCACTTTTACAGCCAAACAGTGTTTGCTCAAAGGAATAAAATTTGGCAAATATTCTCAGAGTTGATTATGACTTTTGCCTCAAACTGCTAATTTGCTGCTTAATAATAAGGGAGCTGTTAACTTTAGGTATTGGGTAGGAGAATATTGTCATGCAGAATATGTGCTTTGTAATTACTAATAAACAGCCAATATGTAAATAATAGGCATGCTAATAAGCAATTAATAGTGAGAACTGGTCCCTATACTAAAGTGTTATCCTTTTCTGTTATTTTCTTTGTTGCAGTGTGGTGCAAGGCCTTGTGGTCTGCTTGACAGTTGGTTTGGCTGTAAATGATCAGGCAGTTTTTGTGTGAATGTGTGTGAGTGTTTGTCAGTCATTGCATTATATAATATTCTCCATGTATTCACACTACTGTATTTACAAACAGATGCATTAAAATTCACACTCGAGGCACCAATTATTAGCATGATCTGTTTGGCCTTTGTGCAGTTCAGTTGTGATTAATGTTGCAATGTTTTGCCACACCTTGTGGTCTGTTTGATATCAAGCTTTGCGCATGTGAATGACCTTGAGTGAGGCCGTAGGATGAGAGATGCACCGCAAGTATTCAGTCACATTCAGTTTCTGTGTCAAAACAGCAGGAAAAAAAAAATTATTTATTTATTTATTTGGTAGAATTTGCCTTTGTTAAATAATAACCCACACAAAAGCACACAGTTATATAATTGTAAATAATTACAAATTATATAAACAGTATAAAATATATAAATAGTATATCACAAAGTATGAGGTTAAGCTCGCTTAAAGAAAGCTTACAAGTATTCTTGCAATATAAAAATTACTAAACTTGTAGTTTACTTCATACACTAAATTTTTATTAAACTATATTTATAAACTAAAACAGTATACATAAGTTCACTTATAGTTGCAGTACAAACAATAAATATAATAGTAAAATAGTTGTGAAATCACAGTTTTTTCTCATGTTACAAAGTAAAAGCATACTTTTATAAATTAAAAAGTGGGCCATTTTAGTCCCAAGTACTGTTGAAATTGTACTTTTACAAGTATACTACTAAGTACATTGATATACACTGTAAAAAAAAACAAAAAAAAAAAAGTTGTTTCAACTTAAAAAAAACGTGCTGTTCGTGCTGCCTTAAAATGTTAAGTTTACTTAACTCAAATATCCACATTTTCATGTAGTACAACAACATTTCATGTTGACTAAACTTAAAATTTTAAGGTAGCACGCTCTTTTTTTAAGTTGAAAAAAATTTTTTTAACAGTGTACTTACTACATAAGGTATGCTTAAAATATTCTTGAACTTAAGTATTCTTAATAAATTGAACGAAGTATACTTACTGATTTTTGAGAAACCATCACAGCAGAGTTTTGTTTAAAGTGCATTACAAGTACATTTATTTTAAAAATTTATATAAATTAAAATATAACACACATTTAAAATAAATATTATGACAGTCTACAGAGACTAAATGATTGAAATCACTTTTTTAAGCACTGAACAGGTGTTCAAGGATAATACTTCAAAGTGTGTTTGGAGAGTGAGAATTCTTATTAATAATGACGTAATTAATTTCATATTCCAATGTATTCTGAGCAAAATGAGTTTTATGAAAGTTATGAGGTGCAAGTCATTCAATAACAGTCCAACGTTTAATCATTGAAGTAAGGTAAAGCTAGTATTTTTTTTATAACACCTTACCACATTTCATTTACAATGGTAATTCAAGGATTAAACTTGAAATGTATTAAAATGAATAAGAACATGCACTGACATAAGCATTGCGTAAAAATAAAACAGATAATATATTGTGTAGAAATGTATTTATTTTCCCAAGCAGTATTTAAGGAACCACTACAAATATTGTCACCCAAGCATAAACAAATGAGAACTTTAATCAAAATATTATTGAAAAACACTGTGGTCCACACAGCAGTAAACCAATGTGGTCATAATGATAGATGTTTCTAAAAACAAAAGCATTAATTTACTGGTACTTTTCATCTATCAAGGCTTTCAAATATCTAAGTTTCTATTCATGATTAGAATCACTCGTAATACTGCAATTTCTTTCATCAAATGAACATTAACTCTCCCCTGTCAGAATTTACTCATGTGTAAGAACTATAGGACAACTTTGTGAAAGAAAAAGCAAAATGCTCCATTTGAGCATTAAAGCATATCTTCAAAAGACTCAGCAGCTAACTAGCACATCAGGTCATCTAAAGCATTTCTGTCAAACAGGAAACTCAACGTGAGTGAGCTAGGGAGACCTTATTTTTCTAAACATTTGTTTATCCTCGTCGCGGGCGACGTGCTGCGAACCGTCTCGATCAGGCTGCTGAAGTCCCTCTTCAGAACCTCCGTCTGCCGCAGCTTGATGAAACATCGAGAACGCGAGCACCAGGAAAACAGTGGGTGTGGACTTTACCTTTAGCTAAAGTAGCACGAATGTACCGGACAATGGAGTCTCCGACGATCACAGCGTCGCGTTCCGTCTCGCGGAGGGGGACGAAGCGGTTCCGGGTGGAGATCTCGAAGACCGGAGGCGGCGGAGGGGGCGAGGTCCTCGGCCGGGGCCTGGCTCGCGTCTTCCGCTGCTGCTGCAACCAGGGTCCGTGGTGTCCCGGCGCCGGAGTGAAGGACACCTGGGAAGATCGCGTCCAGGGTTCACGGGACCTGTGCAGAGAAGCACACGGAGTAGAGGTGGTCAGAGTGTTAGTATCATGCTGTATACTTACCCGGGAGGATTCCAGAGCGGCTCTCCGCTCTCTCAGCTCGGTCTGCCTCCCCAGCAGCTCCTGAATCTGCTTCTCCACGGCCTCCAGCTCGAGCTGCAACGAGTGCAGCTTGAATGTGTCCTCACCTGCACTCAAAGGTGGACACAAATTTGCCATTAAAGCAAGTAACAGTGAGTAAACAATGGTAATGTGTGTAAACAATGCAAGCAAGATTAGCGGCAACCACGCTGGTGCTGCTAACGGGCTATAAGCTAGCAACTCCGGAAATCAAAACAAAACTAGTGATAACAAAGCAATCCGGATGTTTTAGTTGTAAAATACAACAGGGGGTATATTCACACGTTATAAGAAACGCAAATGGTGGTGTATAAAATTGATTTTAGATTGAAAAATAGACAATAAGAAATTAACTTGACGGAGCTCAAACTCTAGGTGTGCGACCGCAACAAACGGTCTTGATCTTCACAGCTGCTCATCATTTAGTTAATCGCAATTGTGTATTTAAGTTCCTCCTTGTGCACTCTTCAGTGGTCTGGGCTTGTTAATGTTATAAGTTGTTTGCATGCCTGATTGTTGAATTTTTAGTTATGGATTCTTAAATCCTTTTTGAACCTGACTTCCTGTGCTTCTTACAACCTAAACATAAGACAGTGGGGCCAGTTACATGAGCATAGTCACTATGTTGAAACTGTGTCTAAACAATTATTTTGACCAACTAACTGTTAACCAAGTGGTAATCAGTCTTGCTGTTCAGATTCAAAATAGACCAATCTGACTTTAAAACATTATGACCAGCTTTGAAGAAAAAAAAAAATCTGATTTATGCCTAATCTATGCAGTTTATGTAACCACCCACTGAATGTGACTTTGAGACTAAGCACAAAGATTAACATTTTGCTATAGCTCTTTATTTACCTTCAGTTTCACTGCAGAGCACGAATTTCATTGAAGTTGTTTTTTTTTTAACCTTTGGTTGATATATATTTGGTTAAATTGGAATTAATTGGCATGCAAATAAACATGAGTGTGTGCATACCTGTATTTTAAAATATTATTTGCAGATCTATATAAATATACAATCTTTCATCATTCCATTTCTTCATGCTTTATTATAAAAACTGGACACAGACACAGTGATTAATAGTTAATAAACAGTCTTGTGCCACCACTGCATGTACAGAGAATCCATGCAGTAGAATGGGATTCTAAATTTATTTGTGCAATGTTGATATGGGACCCTAATGAGTACAGAATACTGATGATATCCACCTGGCTGTAACCTAAAAGACAAATCACAAAGTTATTACAGCTTTCAAAAACTCAAAACTTGTTTTTGAGACAGAAGTAATTACATTTTTTGCTGATTTTGTACATTCAACGTTAACATGTTTCAGGATTGTATTTATTTTTAACCCACAACTGTGCAAATATTGACTTACTTATCATCAAAATATCGGCTCATTTGAGCAAGAACCTCAGTGTTCACTGGCACCTGATTGCCTTGAACACACAGATGAAACAGGCAGAAGATGAACAGCCTCAGTGCCACAGACACCTAAACTAAAACAGCAAACCTGATAAACAAAAGAACACATGCAACAAAACTCAAAATCCATGATGACCATGCTTACCATGATGAAGGGAGACGCTTCTGAGCTTTTCAGAGATAATGTGTCAGGTCCCGTCCCAACGAGAGAATATTTATTCTATGATCAGCCATATGCAAATAAGCTAATTTATTTTAACTGGGAAGGTTGTATGAGGGTTTGTTAAACTGTTTGACTTTTGCATACAATTCGGTTCATATCACAGTTTAGTTTGCAAATTACAATGATAAACTGTAAAAGTACTCAAATATCCTAACAACGAATGTCTTCTCTACTGGATTTCTACAATAGCTCATCTATCACCACTGAGTCAAGTCACATTAATTTATACAGTGCCAAAATTACCCAGTTCAGTTGTGTTCCAGTGTCAGTGCAGTCAAATCGATAACATTTCTGAAAGTATACTCTCTTTTAAGCCCCAACTTACCAAACCAAAGGACTTTGTAAATATTAAATATACTGGCAGTACTTTCAAATTGATTCCAGACTTGACTTCCAGACTTCACAAAGATCAATCCTAATTTCAGCTAATTTGAAACTGAAGCAACAGAATTTGTACTTTTTTTTTTATCTGAAAGAATATGTGTTAGTCCAGGTGCATGTAAAAGAGTAATTTTGCTTTGATATGAATGTGTTCTATATTTGAGGAGTGCTATATCAAACTTGACTATTTAAACTGCTTTCAACCACTGTTACGACCCGTCTAGGGCCGGGCCGCAACAGAAACAACTCTTAGACATGGGCTTAGTTTTCGGGAATTTATTACAATAAAGAAAATTGAAAGAAAACAAACAGGGCAAACTTCAGGTTCCGACAAGGCCAAAACAATAAACAAAACCCCAAACTCAGCCACCCCTCTTCCTAACCTCGTCAAAAGAAAAGAAAAGAAAATACAGGGATAAACCTTCCCTAACTAACTATTGCTTAAAACAAAGTGTTTCACTTAATGTGCATTTACTCTTTATGAGCAAGCTGCTACCTCTTTAAGATTTTGTTATAAAAGATACAAAATGGAATCACGCTAGAGCCACATAAAATGAAATAATGTCAACGGTGATTGGCTGCATTACCATAATTGTTGACTTAACATATATAGGTATTTAATACCAAGGGCAATGAATATCTATGATTCATGTTCTGGTTTTAATTTGTCATATAACTCTTACGTACTTATGAGTATTTAGAATAAATCTGAACATAATAATGTGAAAAAGTTAGTAATCAACAATGAACATATAAATAATGATAAACTCAGAGTTAAGCTTCACTTAATACTTAATGTATTTACCTGCTTTAAGGGTCATGTGTTTGCATTTGCACACAAATTATTCTGAAATTAAACCACCATACAAGAATTGCTGAACAAATGTTTATTTTTCATCATGCAATAAGCCATTATATATCAGTAATTATTACGAGACAGCTGCCATCTAAATACAGTATAAGCACAATGAGAACTTTTCTAAATATTTTACCCTCTCTCTTCATTTCTGCATCCTGTAGTAGCACAAACTTCAGCTAAGTTAGACACTTTAGTCACCAAAATGACCTGCATTTCATTTACTTAGAGTACAGTATTTGATTAAATGTTTGAGAACTTGACCATTATACTTGATGTGAACTGGACTTTGAAGTCTCATTTCCTGACAAGGTTCTTCATCCAGGGTGCATGTTAACATTCATTTGGTATACGCTCAACAGTATTCACAAAGCGATAGAAGGGAACACGACACGCAATCTCTTTGAAGGTTTTTGTGCGATCAGAGCATCCATGGTCCTTCACATTATTTTCTTTCTTGAAGACTAAGGCTTTAATTCCAGTGTAATTTTTCAAGATGTTAAGACTTGGTATAATGTCATATCCACTTGAATTTAGACGGGGAGAGTAGACGGTGTAGATGACAATGCAGCTGTCATTTCCTCTATGTTGTGCAAAGTCTTTAAAGGTTTGTAATGAATCATTTTGGAGCAGGACAGACACTGGTTTACTTGTGCAATTTTTTGTTCCATTACAAGGCTCATGTCCTGCTGCCATGAGGTCTGTACCTTTGTAAAACTTATTTGTTGTTTTATAAATGGCATTTTTCACATCTGTTGCATTCTTCTTCAGAGTCGAGAAGAGCTCATTTGAAGGATCAAATTTCCCTTGACACTGATTCCTCGGTACATTGATGGCTACAGCATACGATTCCACTGTGATGTTTGTATAGCTGAAAAACATCAAATAGAGCAAGATAAGAAGAGTTTTGTGATGACCGGCAGACTAAACACGGTTTACTAATGACATTTTATTTCTTTATTTCTTTACTTGTGCTACATCATATAGTTAAATTATCTACTTATAAACCTTGATTTTATGCTTTATACTCACTTCTCCTCAAAAAAGTCAATTATTCGGGCAAGAGTCTTAAGGTTCATCTCCTGTCCTTCCAAACTTTCTGTCCATTGATGAGGCAGAAAGAGCAGCAGGAGTCCATTCAGAAACACAATAGACTTCTAAAGAGGTAAAACATGCACACACACAAACTATTAATATCTAAAAGAAACACTTAAAAGAAACACTTTTTTTCTTACTATAGAAAACATTTGAATAACCTAACAATATATATGCTTCCATCAATGCCAATAAAGAACTTTTATGATTAAGAGTAAATACTAACAAATTGAATGAAAAAATGGAGTATAAAACATATGAACATTACTTACCATTGATGCTGAAGGTTCAAGGATGATGTGCGAGTCTTGAAGTGTGAAGATGCAAGCGTGAAGATGCATGTGAAGTGACGGAGAGGCTATTTATGATCCTCGACCCTTGACTGGCCCTTTTCATCAGCATCATTACAAAACCAATGCCAAAGATCATGATCACTCACTCTTTCACTGAGGTCTTTGGCAGGGTTTAAGCATCGCAGGTGTCTTATTAACCCCACCGCACCAATCCAGCCCATAAAAATGTCAAATGACTAAAAACACAAACATACTTTTGAGGGCACATCAGCAAAATATGCCGCCTTCATACCATAGAATGTTTTCACTTTGCAATCTTTTTATCATTTATTGAAAGTGTCGTACATGCAACCTGCTCTTGTGTTCAGTTCAGACAACAAACAATTGCACGATTTCTGTCAGAGCCATTATGTTTCATTTGTTGTTCTTTTGTGAATGTGCATGTCTGTTATGATAAATTATATTCATTCTAATCTCTACAAAAGCTCCTCTGACACTTTGGGGCGGGAGGAAACTTGTTCTACTGACACTATCTATTGAAATAAATAGAAATAATATGCTGTCATTTCTTATCACCTGTTTGTTATTGTTGTTTTTGATAAAATGTTCGTCTCTCATTAATTTTTCAAAAGTCAAAAATTGTGGAACTTCTGGAAAAAAAAGTCTATTGTTAGACATTCCTTTTCTCTTTAATGCCAATAATTGTAATTAATGAGTGTAATTTTTGTTAATATGTTGTTGTTGTCTTGAGGAAACCAGCAATTTCAAACTGTCTAAACATTTGTGAGCCTACGTTTAACAAGACATAGAGATGCTTTCATGAAACAGCCCTTTCCTCGGGGCTTTCTTGCAGGGTGGTCAGCATAAATTAAATCCATAGAAGGAAATGGTCTGCCATGGCCTTTCGATTTATTTTTTCTCCATTTATTTAATATGAGGTAGATTCCAGCATCTTCTTCATGGAATGAAGCCTAAATACACAGTAAACATTTAAAAAAAAGAGTGCTGATGTTAGATGTCATGCAAACAGCACCACCAGACAGAATATCAACATTTTGATTTATTAGGTAGGAATTTTTTAGTAGCTAGTAATGACTGTTTGGAAATGCAGACACTCCACCTACGTAACTAAAGTAGGTGGAGTGTCTGATTCAACTCTACCCACCGATCATCGTCAGATCAGGTGAGCCCTAATTTGCTACGTCAGACAGAGGCAGGATCTAACAGATGTCACTCTAACATCACGCCAGGGTCCCTAGCATTTTAACTTTAACTTGTATTTGTTGTAATTGAATTGTATTAAATGGGTTGACATTCTGTTCAATTAGAAAATGAAAAAATCCCATGCCAGGGTTGCCAGGGTTGCCAAGTCTGCGGTTTTAAAGCGGAATTGGGTTACTTTTACATGGGATCTCTCCCCGACCCCCTCAAAACGCAATTTCAACAGAGGGAAAAACAATGGGAAAAAAACGTGATTGGGCTAGTTTTGAATAACAATTGGGCTGGTTTTGTTTCACAGTCCTGGCAACCCTGCTCCGCGCACAAAGCTCTGGTTATATTGTACATGAAGAGTAGTGTGTTGTTCAAAAAATAGATTAACTGACTGATCAGCTCTTTTTTGAATGATAGATAGATAAAACTAAATGCATAACGAAGAATATTGAACTAGCTATTCACTAATGAATATGCACTGTAGCCTATTTTAGGATTTTGGGAAACAGAGATCACACAATGTATTTAAAACGTTTTGGCATCCTTTTAAAATGTAAAAAGCAAAACAGCTTGTCGTGTTTAGGAAAGAGTGGCTGGAATGTTAGAAGGGCTCGACTAATTGACTCATCAAGGCAGGATTTAACACAGAGAGATTTGTAGTTGTAGAAGATGGAACAGCTCTCCACTTTTCTTTTATTCAGTAGCTTTGTCAAGGGTGGAATGGTAAGGTTTTTGGTAATAAGGAGGATAGCAGTCTTTATAAAGAGGATACAACTTTATTCAATACGTTTTTGTATTGTGTGATTTGATATCTTTTTTAGTAATTATTGCAAATATATTTTTGTCAAATAGCAATCCTTCAGCCTTTTTGCTGTGTTTTTGTACTTCTGACAAATAAAACAAGTTATGATGGAGAAGTAGAATTGAGTACAAATATCATGACAATATTTGAATTAAAATCTTGTAGGCTGTGTCAAGTAAACAGGAAGAAAAAATATTTTGGGTTCATTTATGCTTTTGATAGTAGTGCAAATGGTTATTTAAAATGCATTTTATTTTGAAAGATGTTTTGGTGTGTGTAAAAGTCCTTTTTGTTACTCCACCCCAAAATTAAAACTTTGTCGTTAGTCACTTACCCCCATGTCATTCCAAACCCATAAAAGCTTTTTTCGTCTTTCGAACACAAATTAAGATATTTTTGATGCATTCTGACAGCTCTCTGGACCTCCCATAGACAGCAATGTAATTAACACGATCAACATTCAGAAATGTAGAAAGGAGATCGGTAAAATAATCCATGTGACATCAGGGATTCAACTGTAATTTTACGAAGCTACGAGAATACTTTTTGTACACAAAGAAAACAAAAATAACAACTTTATTCAACAATTCATCTCCTCCGCATCATCCTAGCACCTTTTTCCCCTGAACACGAACAGCGCAACAGACGGATACGTTGCCTTTGCTCTCTAAAACTGATACATTTGTAAGGTGGGGTTGTTTTGGTTCATGTTCTTGTTTTCATGTCTTTTATTTTGTAGTTTGATTTCATGCTGTCTGTGTCTTGCTTCCCTTGCCCTCATGTACTCCTGCTATTGGTTCCCTTGTTCAATGTGTCATGTTCTCATTGGTTGTTCTAGTCTGTTTGCTCATTGGTTTGTTCATGTCATGTGACCTTCTCTGTTTGGTATATATAGCCCTCATGTTGCCATTGTCTCTTGTCGTGTATTAATGTAATATTGTTCCTGCTGTTGGTGAGTCTGTTTATGTTCATGCCAAGTCAAGTCTGTTTCAATCAAGTCATCGTCTGCATTATTGTTTGTCTGGATATCACATTTGGTTTACAATAAAGCTGCACTTGGGTTCGTTTCCTTCAACTCGCCTCCAGTGGATCATTTACCGTTACAACATTAATCAAATCTGTTGTGAGCATCTAATTTTTTCATCAAAGCTCCAAAGAAACATATATATAATTGACTGCATTTTCCATATAAAATGAATGCTGGCAGTAAAACACCAACAAAATTTACTTCTGTTCATACAAACTATGATTACAGGAAAAGATTATTAATTAAAGGGGTCCATTTTCCACAAGTTGATATGATTCTTTAGGGTCTTAATGAAAAGTCTATAACACACTTTGCTTAAATTTTCCCAATGGTAGTGTAAAACAACACCCTTTTTACCTTGTCAAAATCAGTTATTTTCACAGCAACCCATTTTGTTGCATTTCCCTTTAAATGCTAATAAGCCCTGTACACCCCGCCCCTCTCTTCTTTGAGGCAGCTAGCCATCCTGTTTACTTTTGACACATTTAGCCGCAAAACTTATAGCACATTATTAGGAAAGGCGATTTGCAAAGATTCATAAAAAACTCCTATACTCACATCTTCTGTAGGTGAAGCTGGGATCACGAATGATTCTTGTGAACATAGATGCATTTAGGTAGATCAGAGACCGTACTCCCTTCAAAAACTAAAGTAATGTTAATCCTCTGCTTCTTCAGCGGCTCAGATGTCAGGAAAAACTGACAACTGCTATGTTCGTTATTGCATCCAACAACAAAACACGTCAATCCCTCAGTCTGAGACATTCTTGTCTACGTCCCTGCTCTGGCGTTGAAACAATGGCGGTCGGACTGTTCACAGTTCACTCAGGGCGGGTCTAAGGTGAGACGGCCTTGTCAGTCAACTATCGTGGGAGCGACCTTGGTCTGTGTGATGTCACACAGCCAAGAAGCTGAGAATGGCTTGATTTGAAATAGGGCATGTGATTGTCTTGCACATCTTGTCAGTAAAGCTGGTTCTGTAATTAGTAGTAAATCTCCATCACGTGCGTTCAGCTGGAGTGCCAATTAATACACGGAGCCATAAATCACTGACAAGCTACGCAAAATCGCGTTCATAATCAAATGCACACTTCGGTATACATCGGAAATCCTGATGTGTGGGGAACCCGGAGGACAATTGCGTGTGCGATCTGGAGGTAATCATGTGAAATAAAACAATATCCAATCAGAAAGTGATCTGACAGAAGGATTTGGACAGCAGAGATGGAGGATACACGACTTCACCCAAAGCCTTTTCTTGTTTTTTTTTGTTTTGTTTTGTTTTGTTTTGTTTTTTTTATCTTGTGAATTTTTCTGTCCAAATCACTCCAAACACTATTATCGTAATTTCTTTCTGCTTATTGTCCACCATGTTTATTCTCAAGTGTTTTTTTTAACAAGATGAAATTACATGTATATGACAAACATTATACATGATATAAACAATTATACACTAGAGGGCCTATAAGTTTTTATATAAAAATATTAAAGCGTTTACAAACTTTCACCGTTTTAACTGCTTTTTGTTTCATAGAAAATCATATAGTATCAATATAATGCTACATTTCATTTCTAGAAGAAAAAAAGTTTTTTTGTAGGAGAACTTACATTTGTGAATATGAAATTTTACATGTAAAAAAAAAAAAAAAAAAGATTTATCATGTATAAAAGAAGCAACTAAAATCAATATCAGATTTTGCCAAATAATATTTTGCTGGGTAAATCCTGTGTATTATTTTGAATGATATTTCCTTAACCCTTTTTGTAATTACAGTAAATATTGATTAGGTATTAACCTTGTTCCAAACAATATTGTCTGTCAGTTGATTCCATTATTAATAAACATAAGGAAAAGAACAGCGCCGTCCCGCTACGGGCGTCCCGTGTTCGAATCCTGACTTGAGGACCTTTCCCAATCCTGCCCCCTACTTCGTTTCCTGTCCATTCTGATCTGTCCTATCATAATAAAGGCTAAAAATTGCCAAAAATAAATCTTAAAAAAAAAAAAAAAAAAACTGAAGGGAAAGACAAACTGTCTCTTTGAAATAAAGCTCTTATAGAACTGTTGTGTGATGTTTATTCTCAAGTCTCGAGAGATTTTGCGAGATTTCCCATGTTCACAATCGGGACTCTGGTTGAAAATCTATATTAATATTATATAATAATACTTCTTGCTGTGTATACTCCTTAAAAATTATCTCTTTGAGGCAAAAAAAAGTGAATCCTAAAGTATGCAGTAAACATTTGGAAAAGTAAATGAGGAAACTGAGGTCTGATACTTCTCTTACAGTTTACAGGCATTCCTAAGCAGTCATGTAAACAGCACACTGCCAGGCGGAGTATTAACATTTCGATTCATTACGTAGGATATTTTTAGTAGCTAGTAATGACTCTTTCGAAAGGCAGTCATGCCACCTATTTAACCAAAGTCTCTGCTAGTTGTCAGATGAGGTGAGCCCTCATGTGCTACGACAGATATGGGATTTAACAGACGTCACTTAGACACCATGCACATGGATCAAGCCCGTGCCAGGATGTGGAGTTAGGCAGGGATACCCAGTGTCTCCTTATTTGTTTTTAATTGCAGTGCAATTTCTTAATTTATATGTTAAAAATAATCTAAGAGGCATCACAATTGGAAATACAGAACTAATTATCAGTCAACTAGCTGATGACACAACTTTTTTAAAAGACTCCTTCCAAGTCTCGGTAAGCATTTTCCAAAGCTTCTGATCTAAATCTTAATATGGATAAATGTGAAATACTTCCCATTAAAAATTGCTGTTTTTCCTCAATGTGCAGTGCCTTCGGAGGCAGCATTCCAAGGCAGGAAGGCATCAAGGCACGTCCGAATTCTAATTCTGCTTCACTTCCTGTCTCCGGAGGTATCTTCTTCTGATCTAATTTTGAAGGCAGCATAGATGTATCCTTCGCTGCCTTCGATTTCCCACAATCCTGTGCATGTGCGTCATATAGGCTATATCAATAAAGATATTCTGGTGAAATTAGACTTGTTACTTTTTATAATAGATGAGATCTTGACCATGATAAACTTTATGAATTGTAATACTGTAAAAAGCATAATAAATAATATTGTTTGTAATAATAGTATTTAATAAAAATGTTAAAAGGTTTAAATGAGTAGTAAATAAGAATAATATTTACAATATACTACCAATAATAATGGCAACGGCGTCACGTTCCCCTGCCTCCGAAGTCTGTCCGAAACTGTTCCAGGAGCTGCCTTCGCAGTCTTTGAAATCATTGCCTGATAAGGCAGCTAGGCAGCAAGTCTACTGACTAGACTTTCGGACGCAGCCATTGTTTACACTTTGCACAGAGATTCCGGCGTTTGCGTATGCTACACGAGAGCGCGTACACGTCACGCGCCAGATGCAGTAGGACATAGCGCTGAATCAGAGGTGAAAATATATACATATATATATAAATACCGTTCTGTTTCTCGCACAAACCGATCGTTTTGTGTCTTAGGACATCAGTGTATCGTCACGAGTAGCAGGGTTTAATTTGGTTTTGTTTGTGTATTTTTTTTTTTTTTACTCTCAAAGATTTGGTAGCCATTGACTTGCCATTATATGACTGACAGACTGCAACGGTTTGTCTTTGTTTGTGTTCTGCTGAAGAAACAAAGTCACCTACATATTGGATGCCCGGGGGGTAAGCAGATAAACATCAAATTTTCATTTTTGGGTGAACTATATCCCTTTAACAGGTTTTTTTTTTTTTACACCTAAAATAGTTATAAATAGTCTAATCCCTGAGTAAATCCTGTGTTATCTTGTTTCACATTTCACAATGCTCATAGTTTACTCAGATTTAGCGCTTAACCCTGGGTGTTAATTTCAGTGAAAAAAAACCCTATTGTTGTGTTATCTCATTTCTAACATTTAATGCAAACTTTGAGCTATATATATTTTTTATAATAGACACTGGAAACAGACTTACTTCTGCTCGAAGAAATTAATAATATGGGCAACAGTATTGATGTCCACAGTGTCATCTTCAACTGATGAAGCCGCCGCCCCTCGCGCCGCTGACCTCAGAGGGGCGCTTGTGCGGCCGCCGGACTCCGCCCCTTACCTGGACCCTCTCGAACACTACTCCTCCTTCACGGAACCCACAGCACAACGAGGACACCAGTACCCCTGTTTATTTTGGACACTTTTATTTACCCCTTTTTGTACACTTTTGTTCATATTATGTTCAATAAAAGCCTCTCAGAGGCCTGACGTCATGCCCACTGTGTCTGTCGTTTGCTCGTCCCGCCACAATATATATATAAAGAAAGTAAAAAAAAAAAAAAGTATACCTCATTCTTTATTTGCCATAACAATACAATTAATCAGGACCTCAACCCTAACAGTCAGCCAACAGGTGCAGCAATTTTACAGATTGTACAACTGGAAAAAAAAAGGAAAACAGTGCCACCTACAGTATACTAAGAGCATTTTGCTGAATGTGTTAAATCCACTGCAAACTCAGCAGCATACCAGTTCGCTGTAAATAATCAGCTCTATTTAATTTTACTCCAAGCTCCTTTATTTTGTTTTGTTAACATGTTAACAATGAAGTTAACATAATTACCATGTTGCTAACATGTCTGGGTTTGTGTTAGTGACTGTTATCATATAGCTCCATAAACTACTTATGTTGGAGATAAATGATGCTTAACTCATCCAAATGAGTGGCACTAAATTTTTCAAAGAAAAGGTTTTGTTACAGGTTTTGTGTGAAGCACTCAGTAGCATTAGTCTACTTTTATTCCCTGTTTCTATGGAATACATACTCAGGACAAAACAAACAAACAAAGAAAAAATGGTTACATTTATTAAAGATTGTGGAATAACATGAAGAGCATTTTTCGGGGTGGCCACCGGTGAAAATAAACAAAAGGAAATTATAAAAGAAAAATGAAATAATTAAGTAATCTAATCAAGTAACAAAAATAAAATATTTACCTAACTCCCTAACGAAAAAAAAAAAGCCCAAACAGATTCACAAAATAAAAATGCAGGACACATGTACATTCAGTTTTACAGTGTGTACTTTAACATAAACAAACATGAGCGCTCAGGTTTAATTGTTACGTTGAGACATGGATGAAACACACGGCGAAGGAAATAAATCGAAATAGTAAGTATCTTTAATAAAGCAACCAAAGCACCATAACATCAACGCAAGACAAAGGAACAGAGGGAAAACCCAGGGCTTATAAACATTGGAACGTAATCAGTGGAAACAGAAACAGGTGTGGGGCTAATTAACAATCAAACTAAAGAGAACAGGAACAGAACCAAATATGGACAAACAGAAACCAAGACTAGGGGGAAAACATGGAAACAAAAGTCCAAAACCCTGACATTAATCAATAAGCGAAAGGGGGAAAAAAGAGAGAGAGCAACACAACACAGCAAAGAAACACAAGAAACATTGGTCATAACACTACAAACATAATAAACATTGCAATTCAGCAAAGAACACAATTAAATCACTTTATCAGGCACAAACAGGAGTTCATGGATGATAATTTAAGTGTGTGTAATGAGTAATAATTCCGATGTTACAGCTTGATGTGTGTTGGGCAAGAAGAGTTTTATGAAAGATATGAAGAACATGCCGTCGTTTGATCACTGACATTAGCAATTTTCAGAAAAAGAAAATTTGATCATTTCTAATCAGGCAGACAGAAAGGCACCATCTTCTCATTATTTTCCACACATTTATTACATCCCATCACATCAGTTTTGTTACACCGATACAAAGGCACTTTCTGATCAATCTTTTGGAATTCTTTTGCTAAATCCTTCCTCCAGATGTCCTTCTGCCAGATCTTTTTAAAGACAAAAACATTTATTGCCTCTGGTCTTTTATTTTTCCAGTTTATAAGACCATCCAAAATACTGTTTGTGCTCTGAATGCACTTTGTCACACAAGGTGAGTTGTAAGAATAGAAAACTATACAGCTATTTAGATCTGTCTTCGCTAGAAGTTTATCCATTGGAGAATTACCTAAAGGATAAAGCAGAATATGCTCAGCATGTTCCTGTGGTTTTTTAGTATCTGGCCGTGCAGCAATGACATTTTGTGATTGTGTGCAGAGTACACATTTGGCTCCATTAGTGAGATGAGTTCTCACAGTTACTGCATCCTCCCTACTAAACACAGTCTGGATATCAGATCCTTCTTCTGTACAGTGATCCTGTGGGACAATAATCGCTATTGCATACTGAGCACCAGTTCCTGCCTTTGTGAGTGGCTGGACACTGGAAGATATAAAATAGCATAAGATGATCACATTTTGTAAGCTGTATTTGTCTTATCCTTAAGAATGCAACTTTCCATCATGCAACCATTTTTACGTCCATTTTAACAGATTTAATGTTGCTTTTAATTTACTAAATTGTACAAATAAACGTACTTGTCATCAAAATACTGGATAATTTTAGAGAGGGCAGCAAGGTTCACATTCCCCTTAAAGCCGTGAACAGACAGATAAAGCAGGCAGAGGAGGATGAGGACACTCGATGGAATCATGAATGCCTTCAGATAAAAAAGAAAAAAAAAAAAAGAAAAATAATGTACATTATAAGAGAAACACAGTTTTAACAACATTTCTGTACTTTTCTGATAAATGACAATTTCAAGCAATTTTGTTGCATATTAAAAAACTGCTGTTGTCACCTTCTTACAAATTGCAAAATACCCTATTAACATTTAAACTTTAAAAAAATATGGAATACTAATGTTTTGGTTCCTTGCCATTGTCAGTTTTTGGCTTCCTTAGTTGGGGACACTTAAAATTTGGCAATATTGTCTTAATATTGTTGGAGAACTGAACTAAGCTGGACGATGACATCAGTGTTTTCTACAGAGCTGCTTTGTGGATGAATTGAAACAGTTTCATAATTGCCGAACTTTACACTGAACAATAAAAACAAAGGTGAAAAAAACTTGGCTTGATGGTAATATTTAACCGATAAGATAAAAAAAAAAAATGTAGAGAGAAGTTTAGCAATAAAGCAAATAAAAAATATATGGAAATATCACAAATGCGTGGGTGCATTTCAAAGTTGCAACTGCAATAGCCTATAGAACCTAAAACGCTGGAATAGTAAGGACGGAGGGCAGAGGGAGCATTCCGAGGATTCTTGAGCAATGAAGTCATGAGGCACTGACCTTGACGTCTTAACGTCATCTAACCTTGACGCATTCTCCTCCCCTTTCTCATTTTACATCAATGTTTTAAATAAACAATAAATGTTTTAATTAGGACGATTTTAATAATAAAGTTTCAACAACATACAAACAGATCATCGCACTGAGGTCTTTAACATTCACAAAGACGGCGAGTTTAAGTGATGCATGAGTAAGCAAGGATTCCAGATTAGAAAAACAAAAAAGCAATCTATTATTTCCCTTTCATCCTTTCCTGAGAAGCTGGGGTTCAAGGACAGGAAGGAAACGAGGATGCACAATTTAAAAAATTAGAAGCACCTTAATCGCTGATCGCCACTGATTACAGCTGCATTATAAAGCATTAAGTTACAAGACAATTTAATACTAATTTGCTTTTCTTGTTTAAAACACGAGCGAGTGTTTATAATAACTTCCAGTTGCGGTCTAATATTGCAGAATAAGCCATTAACATATCACTTTATTGTTTGTAGCACAGTTTTCTTCTACACGAAGCTAAAGACTAAACCAGTAAACAATTTTCATATAAACATTTTTAATATAAATAATAAAAAAAAAAATACATAAAACATGTACAAACCCTATATTCTCGTAATCGTCGACTTATTGGCTTCATGTTCGTACGTTGCTATCTGTAGTTAGAAGAATCAGTGCTTAGTTGCGAAGAATGAGGAAACATAATGAGCCGTTTCTAGGAAAACTAGTTGGTTGCTCAGGGACGTATTTAGCTGTGGAGGGACCAGCGAGGGTGTCATTGTTTCAGTTTCATTTTCACAGACTTAAAGTTTGTTTCCTTTAATAGGTGTGTTAAATGTTCAGTGAATGACATCAAAGTATTGCGAGAGCGATTCCAGTTTTTCCTTTGTTATCATGATTACTAAGTATGTCTTCATTGGTTGTTAAGGTTATTCGTCGCTTCATTGATTAAAGGATGAACAGTCTGGACAAATTGACGTTTTGAAAAAAAAAAGTGTATTTAAAAAAAAAAAAAAAAAAATGTATGTATGCAAATAATATCCAAGCTAAGCTACATATAGCAATTGTGCAGTTAATTCTCATATTGTATTTTCAAAAGTTTTGGAATATTTGTACTTTTCCCAAATTTGTCACTACCAAAACACAGTAATAAAAAATTAATTAGAAGGGTTATATTGACCTATATTGATTTTGATTACATCTAGATTTTTTTTTTTGGATATTTTTATACTTTTGAACCTAGTTTAAACCGGTACAATTTATTTTCTAAAATGAATTACAATTTATATACTTTTTTACATCCAACTTCAAAATCGTGCTACATTGTTGTTTTACCTTTTTCTGTAAAGGGTGTTTGATCTTCTTTGCACTTTCACTTTGTAAACACTGGGTCAGTACATTTGCAGCGATGTAGGATAATTTTAAAGTTGGAGGAGAAAATAAGATGGGAGTTTTTCGACATACCCTAACTGTCATGAACTGGAAAAAACATAGTTCAGGCAGAAGAGACAAGACGAGCGTTTGAGGTTGAAAAGTATATAAATTGTTATTTTCTTTTTAGAAAATTACAAATCGTTTGGCTAGATAAGATCCTCTTCCTCACCTGGGATCGTTTAGCCCCCTTTGAAGCTGCATTTAAACTGCATTTTGAACGTTCAAATTCGGGGGCACCAATAAAGTCCAATATATGGAGAAAAATCCTGAAATGTTTTCCTCAAAAAACATAATTTCTTTAAGACTGAAGAAAGAAAGACATGAACATGTCAAGGGAGTGAGTACATTATCACAAGGGAGTGAGTATACTGTATTATCTTTAAATTTTTGTTCTGGAAGTGAACTTCTTTAATTGCAGATTGCAGTAATAAGGTGTTCGGTAGTGACATTCCTTGAAGTCACACACAGATTTTCATACTTTTGAAAACAATTTACCTCAAAATGATGGGACCTATTTACTCACACCTTGTAGCTTTGAGAGAGAGGGACACAGGAATATCTCCTGATCATAAATGTAGGGTTGTAGTTAAAATCAGTCTCAGCTAATGGACTAAAACATACACAGTTTCGGTACTGACATGAATTTCTAATTTCTTTAAATAAAGTTTGATAATTTATTAATATATATATATATATATATATATATAAACACAGTAGTCAACATTTGCAGTGAATCAAAACCTTTCATCAAAGTTGTCCTTAAACCAAAACAATACCAGTTCTTGTCTTAGGACAACTTTGACGAACTTTTTTGATCCACTTCAAATGTTGACTGCTGTATATATATATTCTGATTATATATATACATACATATACATTTACATATGCATATACATAATACATATATATCAACTTTTTTAAAAAAAAGATACTTTTAAAAACAAAAATGGAAAAAATGACAAAAATTATTTCAAGATCATTTTTATAAATTGAAATTTGAAAGTAAGTGTTTAATCTTGAAGTTGATTGTTTGCACCTGAGCAAGTAGCCTAAAAAATGGTATACCCAGGGGCTGATCACTTTACCAAACCAGGCATTTCACTGATTCATTTTGAATAATCCTCCTGATTTTTTAAATGATATTTTTACTTTAATGATGAGGGTTATAATGTGTATATGCAGCTCAAAAAAGTAATTTATTTTATTTTTCCAGGGTGTGATGTGACGAAAGGTAAAGGTTTTCACAGGGTTTGATGATTTTCTATAGGCACTATGATATATGATTTTCTGTAAGTGTATTTGTGTTTTTGCACCAATTCTGTAGAATGGCCCATACAAATATCATAATGTATTATGATATTTGACATTTGACACCATTGCTATATACAATGGTATTGATTCTACTTCTGATAATTGATTACATTTATTAAAAATATGTTTTTACAGACATCATGATTTTACAAACATATTTAGGCTACCTTACCCATTTTTAGGAAAGTGTTTGAAAGTGTAAAAAAAAGGTTGATATTTCAAAATGTTAATTACCTTTATGTATCTGCAGTAAAACTTAAAAAAAAAAAAAAAAAAAAAAAAAGTGAAGTCACAATATTTTAGACTTGATTCTGTTCTCAAATGAATATATGGGGAAAAAATACAAATTAAGAATGTTATAAGGACTGGACTCATTAAGGCAGGATTTAACACAGGGGCATTTGTACATGTAGAAGATGGTACAGCTGTCTTTTTTTTGTTCATTCAGCAGGTTTGTCATGGGTAGAATGGGATGGTTTTCGGTCGAAGAGACGCTCAGCATGTATACTGAATCCATTCGTCTTTTTAACACATGCTACAATGAGCTCTTTCCCTTCATAAAGAGGATTAAACGTTTTTACATCTGGACTTCAGGAAGTTGTTGGGTGAGATCCTTTTCACATTTAATCCTAAGTACATTGATGGCGACGACATGTTTCAGTGGATCCCTGTTCACACTAAAAGTCTGATAGCTGAAAAAAATGCAAAACATTAAACTCGAGCAAACAAACTAGCGTTGTATAATATGAATATTGTTGCCTCCTTGATGTATTGATTTTGTTCCTCTTTTGTAATTCGCTTTGGACACAAGCATCTGCTAATGGGGGCAGCCGTGGCCTAATGGTTAGGGGGTCGGGCTTGTTATCGAAAGGTTGCGGGTTCGAGTCCCAGGTCCAGCAGGGATTGAAGGTGGAGGGAGCGAATAACCAGCACTCTCTCCACCCTCAATACCATGACTGAGGTGAGTCCCTTGAGCATGTGTGTGTGTTTGTTGAGCACAAATTCCGAGTATGGGTCACCATACTTGGCCACACGTCACGTCACGTCACGTCCTTTCCTTAATGTAAATATTTTGCAGTAACATCAGGCATACTAACTTCTGATCAAAGAAGCTTACAATACGACCAAGAGTGTGAATGTCCACGGTCTGTGACTTCACGCTTTGAGTCAAAAGAAAAAGCAGGAGAAGTCCTTTAAGTGGAGCCAGGGATTTCTAGATTTATAGAATTGAAGACACCAATTAAATATGAAATACTCCCAAAAACATGTTCAATAATTGGTTAAAATGTGAGAAATAAGTATTCAGACTAGACTACCTAATGATGTTACTTAACATGGTTTCTTGTGCATTCACACTGGTGTCTTCACAGGATGTGAGGCACAACACCAGCACCCACTGTGTTTGTCTTTTCTCACCCTGCCACATATGCATACGCTTGTTTTCTTTCTTGCCAGAAATGTTAACATGGCCCAGAGTGTGTGCATGTTTTTTTTTTTTTTTTGGCCATGCTGTTTTTTCTTTTCACTGAAAAATACACACACTCTTACATCTGCACATTTTGCATTATATCGGCACAGTCTTTCTATCTTTGACCTCTTGAGATGCATGGGTGTGTGTGCATTACTGTGCTCTCATCTTGAAATAAAATCCACACACAAAGTTTGCTAAACAGACAGAAATATTTTATTTGTTTAAGCAGAAAGCAAGATTATTTTTTAAAATGCATTTTGCTAGTTCTTCTCAGCACACTGAATTTCAAACCAAAAGATAAAACTTAAAATAGAATCATAGTGTACAAGTGGTTGATAATTTTGTGGACGCTGAATTATGGACTGATCTTGTATCGCCATCTAGATTCCATTTCCCGACACAACAGGCACAATTACCAGCATAATGTCACAAAGCGCTTTTCCATCAGTGCCAAATAAACCACTTCATTTCTGTAACTCAGAATCGAGTGGGTGACGTGCCACATCAAGACAAAAGTAAAAGAAAACCACAAAACCAGTCATAAGTAACACAGGTATATTTGTAGCAATAGCCAACAATACATTGTATGGGTCAGAATGATAGATATTTCTTTTATGCCAAAAATCATTAGGATATTAAGTAAAGATCATGTTCCATGAAGATATTTTGTAAATTTCCTACTGTAAATATATCAAAACTTAATTTTTGATTAGTAATATGCATTGCTAAGAACATCATTTGGACAACTTTAAAGGTGATTTTCTCAGTATTTAGATTTATTTTTTTTTTTTCACTAAAATAGTTGTATCTCAACCAAATATTGTCCTATCCTAACAAACCATATGTCAAGCTTATTTATTCAGCTTTTGGATGATGTGTAAATCTCAATTTTAAAAAACTGACCCTTATGACTTTTGGTTTTGTGGTCAAAGGTCACATATATTTTATTATAGTGGTAGAAGTGGTCTGCAAGAAATTTGTTCTTCTCAACACTGTAAAAAAATATTTTTTAAAGCTGTAAATAAAACAAAGATTATTGGTGTATATTTTACAAAAAAAAATCCCATTTAATTCAATGTGTTACTTGCTGTTTATTTGTAATTGTGAAATTTACCAGCAATTTCTGAGTGATTTTTTTCTGAAGGTGCTGGGAATAAAACAAAAATTGTGTGTGTTTTTGTGTTTGTCGGTAGTGAAATTTCTATTGAAATGTATTATTTAAAATTACACTGTTTTAATAGCATGTGTATATATTGATATATCATCTAAATCTGTGCTAGCACTTAATATTCATGCCACAGCATCTCCATATGTTTGAATGAGATCATATTTGAACCACAAATGATGCTCAATAAAAGCAATTTTTATTTGCTCCAGCAGTAAGCAGACACGCTGTCATTAATTTACTTTAACAATAACTGTCATCTATTAAGCATGCAATATCAAAATGTATGCTTTTTACAGATTGATTTTATTTGCCAATTTGCTAATGTTGCAATTAAAACAGAAAAGCTAAATAAAACTGTCTGTGTGAGGAAACCAGCTCTATCAAGCATTGCTTTTCTTACAGGCGATCACATTCAGCTTTGTTTCTCTCACACTGATAATATGGCAAAGCAGATGCAATTCCTTTCAGTCTCCTTATCACCTCCTCCCTTTCATCATATTGCCAAATTTTTTTGAATGCGAAGGCTTTGATTCCCTCATATTCTTCTAACTTTTTAAGATTGTCTTTAATGTTGAATTTCCATTTATCTGATATGCATTTATCCAAACAGGGTGAATTTACAGTGAAATAAACCACACATTGGTTTGTTACACTCAAAACATTCTTTAGATAATTCCTCAGACGAAACTCTGAATGATCTCGTATATTTTTGTCAGCCTTTGCAGCAATAAGGTTATTGCTCTTATAAACCTTATTGCGCTGAAGTGTTTCTATCACTTGTGGAGTTATTAACTCCTGACCGCCGTAGTTGGAATCTTGACATCTGTTCATTTCAACTCTGAAGGGGACAGCATATTGCCCCATGCTACCTAACCTGGAAAGCAGTGGAAATGTAATATTTTGTAAGAGCTACAGTTATTGTGTGATGTAATTACAAAGGGCAAATCATTTTAATTTAGAACATTATTTGTTTTTCTTAATAATGTTTTTGCCGTTTCATGATTTTGGTGTGTTTGTTTTTATTATTTTTAATTGTATATGTTTAATCAAAGCAACATACTGATTCTCAAAGTTCTTTATAATATTCATGAGAGTTTTTTGGTTCACGGTCTGACTGACTGCACAAGTAGAAAAATGAAGCAGGCAGATCAGGAAGATCCTCTGTGGTACGGAAGAAGAAGAAGAAGCAGCAGATGGTATTTATTCTGACACTCGCCCAGCCCACTTCTTCAAACATCATGACAAGGACACACTAGACTCACTGATCACACTTGTGTACTGTAAAAAACAATTTGTTGAGTCAACTTAAAATAATTTGTAACCTGGCTGCCTTAAAAGTTCAGTCAACTCAAAAAAAGTGTATTCAACTTGAAATGTTAAATTATACTAAGTGACAACTTAGATATTTGAGTTGAATCAACTTAAAATATTAAGGCAGCTGGGTTACTTACCCATCTGTTAAGTTTAGCAAACACTTAAATTTCTGTTATTTTCAGTGTTGCAGTGTGGTGCAAGGCCTTGTGGTCTGTTTGACAGTTGGTTTGGCTGTAAATGATCAGGCAGTTTTTGTGTGCATGTGTGTGAGTGTGTGTCAGTCATTGTATTATATAATATTCTCCATGTATTCACACTACTGTATTCACAAACAGATGCATTAAAATTCACACTCAAGGCACCAATTATTAACATAATCTGTTTGGCCTTTGTGCAATTCAGTTGTGATTAATGTTGCAATGTGTTGCTACACCTTGTGGTCTGTTTGACATCAAGCTTTGTGCATGTGAATGACCTTGTGTGAGGCCGTAGGATGAGACATGCAGTGCAAGTATTCAGTCACATTCAGTTTCTGTGTCAAAACAGAAGGGAAAAAGTTTCTTTCTTTCTTTCTTTGGTAGGATTTGTCTTTGTTGAATAATAACCCACACAAAAACAGACAATTCTATATTTATGGTAATTCAAGGATTAAACTTGAAATGTGTTAAAATGACTAAGAACATGCACTGACATAAGCATTGCATAAAAATAAAACAGATAATATATTGCGTAGAAATGTATTTATTTTCCCAAGCAGTATTTAAGGAACCACTATAAATATTGTCACCCAAGCGTAAACAAATAAGCATTTTAATCAAAAAAAAAAAAAAATGTTGTAAAACATTGTGGTCCACACAGCAGTAAACACATGAGGTCACAATGGCAGCTGTTTCTAAATACAAAAACATTAATTCGATGGTACTTTTTTCTTTATCAAGGGTTTCGATTCTCCAAGTTCCTATTTATGATTCACTCATAAAACAGCAATTTCTTTAATCGAATGAACATTTACTCTCCCCTGTTAGAATTTACTAATTTGTAAGAATTCTACTTTGTGAAAGGAAAAGCAAAAGCCTCAGTTTGAGCATTGAAGCATATCTTCAAAAGACTCAGCAGCTAACTAGCACATCAGGTCTAAAACATTTATGTCAAACAGGAAACTCAACATAATTGAGCAAATCAAAGATTTTTTTGTAAACATTCTTTCTGCAGTTCTCTAGAACCTGGTTCTCCACAAAGGATACAACACCTTCCGTAACAGCGGTAAAGTGGCACACGATCAGCAATCTTCTTTAGTTCATCATGCAGATTTTCTTTGTTTTGGTCGTAATTATAAATAAAAGTGTAAGCGAAGGCTTTAATTCCCTGGTATGCCTGTAATTCATCAAGACCTTGCATAATAATTCTGCTATTAAGACATCTGTACATACAGGGAGTGTTTAAGGTGTAGAAAACCACACATCCATCCTTTCTTTTATTCAATAAGTGTGTCAAAGGAGAATTGTTTGGAGGATTCATCAGTAAATATTCTGAATGTGCAGCTTTATGATGCCCTGCTGCGATGAGTTCAGTGCCTCTATAGACATTCCGGCTGTCACGTTTTATGTAAGGTTTAACTTGTTCTGATTTGTCATTAATCAGAAAGTTGTTTTCTTGTGGAAAGAAAATATTTTGACACTGCTCCTTTGGGACATTGATGGCTACTGCATACTGGCCCTCACCGCTTTCATAACTGATTGAAAAAAGAAAAGAATTATCAACATTTACAAATGCAAAATAATTGACAAATCAAACATGCTGGGACTGTGTGCAACATTGCAGATGGTAATGGCAAAACAAACTCATTTTGGGCTGTTGTGATATGTTGATATGTATGTTTTATGTCTATGCAAGTGTACAAAATGTATTTGTCCTAGAAACACATATAGGTATGAATACCTATGAATACTAGTGAGATGTCATTGTTAGCTACATGATGTATATACTAATGTTGACAAATAAACCTTATTGTACAGTGTCACCCCTTTATTTTATTCATCATAAAAACTTACTTTTGATGAAAAAATGTTCGAATCCTGGAAAGGGTGTAAATGTCCACTTTTTCATTCACCGCACTTTGAATACAAGAAAGCAGAATAATCCCGAGAAGGACCCTCAAACACGCAGTGAAAACCTTAAATGAGCAAAAACATAATATAATCAACAGTCATAATTTTCATCCATGTAGTAAGCTATAGTTATTAGCATAGTCATGATCTGAGTCAGCAAAAACATGAAGCAAACACACACAAATACAAGCATTTATATGTTCCTATACAGGTTGCTATAAAAATATGTGCACAACAAAGCACAGAATTTTAAAACAGCATAGCAATAGTGATGCCCCACTTTAGCTCCACTAGTGATGATATGAAGTATAACTTACCATTCTATCTGTTGCCCAAAATCAGACGTTTCAGAGATGCTGTGCAAGTCAGTAATGAAGCAGGAGTGATGAGGAAGAGGAAGCAGACGGTATTTATACTGACACTCACCCAGCCCATCGTGACAAGGACACACTAGACTTACTGATCACACTTGAATTACTGACTCCTTTAATAATGTCATTTGTGAATGCTGGACTTCAGGAAACAGAACTCATAAATTCTTGCAAGAGCTTCTAAGACTCTCAATTGTCTTTAAAGTTGTCCAAACAAAGTTCTTAGTGTAACCAACTCAATATTAACATATCTATATTGAGATTTTCTTTATTATTTGTGTTATTTTCATTCATGCTGAATGTATAAAGTTTGATATTGTATTGTGATTTGTATATTGTGAAAAGTACGTTTGTGTGAGGTCTAATATCTGGAACCAATGAAAGCTGTCTCCAAGTTTGACTGACGGTCTACACTGGCCGATCAGCATCTAGCACAAGGTGGGCGGGAGGAAGACAAAGACGGGAATTAGGCTGTTGCGTATTCGCTCACGGAGGGAGAGAAAACTTATAACTAGTTTCGTCGTGCTGATTTCAGTTCACTGGACGGATTGATCTCACTCTAGCAGTGGCCCTGGAATTGTTCGGGTGACGGCTGTCGATTGCTTGCTGGACTACGGCAACGCATTCTCAAGTTTTCCCGCGGAGCTGGTGAATCCCGCTTGCCTTAAACGTTGGCTATCTACCCCGAGTGTCATCACGGCAAGGATGTTTCTTCAGGGGGACTTCCGATGTCCGTTGTCGCGTGATGTTGAGGGTAATGTGATTACACTCATCTGTTGAACTTTGTCTCCACGTCTGTGCACCAACGGTAACGGGCCCCAACGAATGACATTTTAGGCACGTGCATAACTGGGGGTGTTTATTTGAAAATGTGAATTCTCCCTTTGAGTTTACTGTAGGTTTGAATCGTTCTAAAGAACCGAACGACAGGTTGATTCATGATTCAAATGTGATGTTCTCCTTTTTGTCCGGTTAATTATTTTACGACTCATAATTGGTATTACTTCTTAATTTGTGGTGAATTCCAAATTAGGGAATTTTCAGGAGGTACATCATAAATGTACAAAGGGGTGATAAGTATACAGTAGATCATTTGAAGCCTTGTCTTTCTACATTGAAATATAAAGCCTTGATACACCTGAGTTAGAGACACACACACAGCCTTTAAATAAGTTGGGTAAGCGATCTTTATTTTGCATAAAACCACCAGAGAAGGAGTTGGTGTTTGTTTATTGAAAACCTTTAGTTTATTTTAAGAACTGTAAATAAATACTTGACCTTAAACAGAAGTATATTTTCTGGTGTTTATTTATACTTTACAGTATAAGTGTACATTTTGGAGGCACTGCTTTAGTTATTTCAGACATTTTTGTTTTGTTGCCTTAATAGCAGCCATACTTGAAAATCCAGTATATTTCCCTATCTAAGAGCTGGGATACCAGGTTCCTGGGCGCCATCTAAACTCCATAGGTGCTAATAAGAGGGTTACATTAGCAATGCATATTACTAATCAAAAATTAAGTTTTGATATATTTACAGTAGAAAATTTACAAAATATTTTCATGGGACATGTTATTTAATTAATATACTTATGATTTTTGGCAAAAAAGAAAAATCTGTAACTTTGACCCATACAATGTATTTTTAGCTATTGCTACAAATATACCCATGCTAATTATGACTGGTTTTGTGGTCCACGGTCACATTTTTGAGGCAACATGTAAGGAAATTAACCTAAATGGTGCATCAGGTATCTTCACTTTTACAGCTGAACAGTGTTTGCTCAAAGGAATAAAATTTGGCAAAAAACCTCAGAGTTGACTATGATTTTTGCCTCAAACTGCTAATTTGCTGCTTAGTAATAATGGATTTGTGAAGTTTAGGTATTGGGTAGGATAAAGGATGTAGAAATTGTCATGCAGAATATGTGCTTTGTAATTACTAATAAACAGCCAATATGTTAATAATAGGCATGCTAATAAGCAATTAATAGTGAGAACTGGTCCCTATACTAAAGTTTTACCCATTTCTTTTATTTACTGTGTTGCAGTGTGGTGCAAGGCCTTGTGGTCTGTTTGACAGTTGGTTCGGTTGTAAATGATCTGCCAGTTTTTGTGTGCATGTGTGTGAGTGTGTGTCAGTTATTGCATTATACAATATTCTCCATGTATTTACACTACTGTATTTACAAACAGACGCATTAAAATTCACACTCAAGGCACCAATTATTCCAATTCAATTCAAGTTTATTTGTATAGCGCTTACAGTACAAATTGTTGCAAAGCAGCTCTACATAAAATTAAAGTTTCTACAATATATTTAGTAGTGGCTTACTAGTGGTGACTATGTCAAGCTGACGTACTGTACATATGGCAGAGGTGAATGGTAAAAATGAGTTAATGACATAATCAAACAGAAAATGAACACTATTAACAGTAATGAATTACATGTTGCAAAATCCGGTAGTGCTGTATGTTGTTTCCGAGTTGGCATCACCTGAAGTCCTCTGAGGGGTTGGTGTCATCTCTTCTTAGGTGTTCTGGATCCAGACTGAAGCTTGCAAATTCCTAGTTACCACAGGATGTCAATACCGTGGCAGAAACAGAGGAACAAATGGGGACATAACTAGCATAGCTGCTGTTCAACCAAGGAAAAATTATTTGTTTAACCCAAGCTAAAGAATAATAATATGCATATGATCAGATATAACTGCAGTACAAGATAATGAGATGCACTATTTGAATGCTTGGCTAAACAGATGTGTCTTTAATCTAGATTTAAACAGAGAGAGTGTGTCCGAACTCAACCTCCTTTAGTGGACTTTGCTAGATATTACCAAAAGTCTGGAGTTTTGTGACCTTAGGAAGCGTGATGGATTGTAGCATGATAGAAGACTAGTTACGTATGCAGGAGCTAAACCATTAAGGGCCTTATAGGTAAGAAGAAATATTTTGTAACTGATGCTAACAGGTAACCAGTACAGAGACTGTAACATTGGGGTAATATGATCATATTTTCTTGACCTGGTAAGGACTCTAGCAGCTGCATTTTGAACAACCTGTAGCTTGTTAACTGAAGATGCAGGACAACCACCTAGCAGTGCATTACAATAGTCCAGTCTAGAGGTCATGAATACATGAACTAGCTTTTCTGCATCAGAAACAGGTAACATATTTCAAAGCTTGGTAATGTTTCTGAAGATGAAAGAATGCTGTTTTTGTGACGTTAGAAATATGGTTTTTGACTGTAGAGGTAGTAACTGTACATCCGTCTAATTGCAATTTGTAATGCAGGAGATTCTGTGTACGGTCTTTTTGTCCAATAAGTAAAATCTCTGTCTTATCTGAATTTAATAGGAGAAAATTATTGGTCATCCAATCTTTTACATTTTTAAGACACTCTGTTAACTTCGATAATTTAATTAGCATGATCTGTTTGGCCTTTGTGCAGTTCAGTTGTGATTAATGTTGCAGTGTGTTGTCACACCTTGTGGTCTGTTTGATAGCAAGCTTTGTGCATGTGAATGACCTTGTGTGAGGCTGTAGGATGAGAGATGCACCACAAGTATTCAGTCACATTCAGTTTCTGTGTCAAATCAGAAGGGAAAAAGTTTTTTTCTTTATTTATTTATTAGGTAGAATTTGTCTTTGTTGAATAATAACCCACACAAAACAGGTAATCATATAATTATCATATAAATAATTGCAAATTATATAAATAGTATAAAAATATATAATTAGTAAATTACAAGTCTGAGGTTAAGTTCACTTAAAGAAAACTTACAAGTATTCTTGCAATATAAAAACTACTAAACTTGTAGTTTACTTCATAAACAAATTTTTTATTAAACTAAATTCATAAACTAAATCAGTATACATAAGTTCACTTATAGTTGCAGTAAATATAATAGTAAAAATAGAACTCAAAGTTTTCTGCTGTTACACTTAAAGTAAAAGCGTACTTTTATAAATTAAAAAGTGGGCCATTTTAGTCCTAAGTACTGTTGAAATTGTACATTTACAAATATACTGTCCACCTTATTTTTCCCATAAGAGTGGGTGCAGCCATTTGTGCATTTTTTGTGTCTGGCTTCCGGTCTTATCCACTTCCAGCTATTGTTAGCTGCACAAAAAGCTCCTTTTGCTGCTTGATATTGCAAACTGGTGTGTCTTACCATATTATTTTAATGTGTTATCTTAATTGTGAACACACTGGTTTGTAGTGCAAACTGTTTACCGTTTACTGCACTTTGAGATTCTTGTCGTTATTTCCCTATGGCGGATTTTGAACCGGACGTCTAACACATTACCAGAAAACGGCTTACTTCCGCATTGAAAAATAAGGTGGATGTCCAAAATTATAAACGCAACACTTTTGTTTTTGCCCCCATTTTAGCTGAACTCAAAGATCTAAGACTTTTTCTATGTACACAAAAGGCCTATTTTTCTCAAATACTGTTCACAAATCTGTCTAAATCTGTGTTAGTGAGCACTTCTCCTTTGCCGAGATAACCTATCCACCTCACAGGTGTGGCATATCAAGATGCTGATTAGACAGCATGATTATTGCACAGGTGTGCCTTAGGCTGGCCACAATAAAAGGCCGACCATTTTTCCGTCCTTACAATAGCAAAAGTGGATTCCGTGCGGTTTCGCTTAGATATCTAAAATAGGGCCCACTGAGTGATCTACGTCTCGGGTTCTCACGTCTCAGTCAGTAAAAATATGATTAATGTGGCATTATTTTATAGTTTTCCTATGGATGTCTTTGACTATTTTGATGCTTTTCTACATTTTTGTGTTTTAAAACATGTCTAGAGACACTGTCTTATACTAAAAGTGCCTAATGATTACGTGAATGCTAGACACACTTAATTAAAATTAAAACGCAGATGAAAATTAGAGCACTGATGCACATTTAGTCAGACTAAACTTATGTTTAAGATCAAATGTCTTTAAAAAAATTGGTGAAGTCTTTCACACATTTCTCATGCGCTGTTGTGGTTGCATGTTGCATGCTAAATTTAACACGGAAGTAAGCCTATGGGTCAGACTTTCGATTCATTATCCGCTATAGGGAGATGAAGAGAAGAATGACAACGTGCAGTAAACGGTAAAATTGTTTGCACATGCAAACTAGTGTGTTCATTATTAAGGCAATACATTAAAATAATATGGAAAGACACACTGTTATGTCTTGTGTTAGTGTTCATAGATTGTAATATTGGGCCAGTCCACTAGAGGCTGTGAGAGTGAAAGTTCTGCTGTGATAGTGTTGTGGGGAAGGAGATTAAACCAGCATGTTGAGAATGTTGTGAAATTAGTTCTTGTTTTTTCCTTTTAATTTCACTGTAAACAAGTCTAGACATCACACACACCAATTTTGCAAAATCAAGCAACTGTTTTGTACAGCTAAAAAAAGCTGGACTCAGGGCCAGACGAGAACAGAAGCCAAGCTCATAAAATTTACAAATAGCCACACCCACTCTTACAGAAAGAAATAGGTGGATAGTCAAAATGCACTACAAAACTATTTAACACACTTTAAGCTCCCTCTTTTATGTCATGATGGTTCACAAAAGCCTACTGTTCAAAATGTGGCTTTGGTCAAACAACTTTTGCTGGAAAATAGCACAATTACTTTTTAGGAGCAACACATTAAAATGATCAGGAACAAACTGTTTTGTTAAGAGTTTGAAGATCTTGATAAAAAGTAAACTAGATATCCATGAGCAGAATGCATGTCTGCACACAAATGATGGCAATCGACAAAGGACACATGTATAATTATTTTTTTATTACTCACAGAACAGGTGTTCAAGAATAATAATTCAACCAAGTGTGTTTGGTTAATATAATTCAGATTTCATAGCCCAATGTGTGCTGTGCAAAAAGAGCTTTATGAAAGAAACAGTTTGATCACTGACAAAAGCATTTCTTGGAAATACGAAAGTATTGATTTCTTTTCAGGCAGACAGAAAGGATTCTGAAACTTAAAACTTAAGTTAAATTCATGCAGGGGATAATACTTACCATTGTGTGATAAAACTTACCATTATGTCTGCATGAATTATGAGGAAAATAGAATTGTATCTCTTCTGATATGCTGATGGTTGAGAGGAAAAAAGGCATATATAAAGACCTGACCGGTTTATAATTTACAAATCCACTGTTTTTAACTAGATTGTATGGGATTTTTGTGTGTTTCTGTGTATGCTTCTCACTTTTAAGATCTGTCAACATTCTTTTTGTCCATATCGGGAAATTCTGTAGAATAAATGTAAACATGGAAAATGTGGTAATCAGTACAGTACATAACCATAATCTATTAATCAAATTAGTGGATGGTGCTTTTAAACAAGACCTAAACAGTAAAACAAATTGTGACGAGTGGGGCGGGGCCGAGAGACGTGGGAACGGAACGAGGCCGGTGGAGTATAATGATAATGAGCGACACCTGCGCCACTCACCGGTCTCGAGTCCCACGGAGGAGCTCCGGAAGGATAAAAGGAGGAGCGACGACAGTGTAAGACGAGAGAGGACCAGGCCTGGACTTTATTTTGCGTTTAGTGTGCGGCAGTCGTCCGTGAGGGGCTGCCGCTTTACTTTTGTGTTTGTTTATTTGATTATTAAATGTTTAAATGTTTGCCGGTTCCCGCCTCCTTCTTCCCGTTCTACGAACTGTGTTACACAAATATTACACAAAACAATTTTCAAAAAAAAAAAATGTAAAAGTATTATACAAAAATTATGCTATTAATTAATAAATAAATAATAACTAAATTATAAAATAAAATAAACCAAAATAGTGGCCTTTATGGATGGATATAATCTACTGGAAAATTGATAAAACTTGAGAGAAACTCATACATGAAATTTTGAATCTATTAACAGGCAAAATAAAAACAATTGTTTATACCGGGGTGGCGAACGTCGGTCCTGGAGAGCCGCAGCCCCGCAGAGTTTTGCTTCAACCCTAATCAAACGCACATGAACAAGCTAATCAGTGTCTGAAGGGTTACTAGAAAGCTACAGGCAGGTGAGTTTTTATTAGGGTTGGAGCTGAACTCTGCAGGGCCGCGGCTCTCCAGGACCGGCGTTCGCCACCCCTGGTTTATACTGTATGCAGTTAATATTAGAAACACTTTGATTCATTTTTGAGCTGGACATTAAGTGAATGCATTCCTGAACATTTTCACACATGTCCAATATGTCACAGTTATGCTGTGCTAAACCCATGCTCATGGACTTTTAGTTTATCTTCAATAATTGTTTCCTTTATTCCAGTTTCCCACCACTTATCTGTTACCATGGCATGGACATTATCTCGATCTTCACAGCTCGATCTTCACAGCTGCTCATCATTTAGTTATGCAGTTGCGTGTTTAAGTTCCTCCTTGTGGACTCTTCAGTGGTCTGGTTTTGTTAATGTTAAGTCGTTTGCATGCCTGATTGTTGGATTTTTGGTTATGGATTCTTAAATCATTTTTGAATCTGATTTTCATCTTCCTGTGCTTCTTACAACCTAAACATGAGACAGTGGGACCAGTTGCATGAACATAGTCACTATGTTAAAACAGTGTCTAAACAATTATTTTGACTGACTAGATGTTAACCAAGTGGTTTTACTTTTTAGATTCAAAATGGACCAATCTGACTTTAAAAAGTTATGACCAGCTTTGAAGGACAAAAAAAAAAAAAAAAATCTGATTTATGCTTAATCTAAGCAGTTTATGTAACCACCCACTGAATGTGACTTTGAGACTAAGCACAAAGATTAACGTTTTGCTATAGCCCTTTATTATACCTTCAGTTTCACTGCAGAGCATAAATTTGACTTAAGTTGTTTTTTTAACCTTTGGTTGATATAAGCAGTATCAAGGTTAAATTAATGGGCATACAAATAACAGTGAATGTGTGCATACCTGTATTTTATAATATTATTTGCAGATCTATATAAATACACAATTTACCGTTAATGAATTTTGTTATGCAAGGTGAGTTGTAAGTATACAAAACAACACACTGATCATCATTTATCATGTCCAAAATTTTCTGCAGGGGAGATTTAGAATTTGCATCATCTCTAGAATAGATAAGAATATGCTCAGCATGGTCATTTTCTTTAGAAGAACTGGTAGAATCCCAACTTTGTGGCAGTGAGACTGACTGAGTCTTTGGTGACTTCATATAACCTTCTTACTTTACTGGTCTTGAAATCATTGAAGGCTGTTTTTATTTAATTCGTGTTGAAGACCAAATCAAGACTAAAGCTGCGTCCCAATTCAAAGACTGCAGCCTTCGGAGGACGGATCCTTTGAATAATATCAGGTTGCATTATGATTACAATCAAACATTAAAATTTTGTCAGAAAGCTAACATGGGAAGCATTACTGTTACTCAGATATCAGGAACATCTGCTAAAATAACAGCAAAAATAATAATTATTAACCAGCAAATTGAAGAAAAACAGGTAAAAAAAAATCTAAATAACCATAAATAAATATAATTGTAACTGGTGATGTATAAAGTCTTTCACACATTTTTCATGCGCTGTTTTGGTCGCGTCTTGCGTGCTAAATTTAATGCGGAAGGAACTTATGGGTGATACTTCCTAAAAAGGTGGATAGTCAAAATGCACAAACCTATTTATTAACACACTTTTAGCTCCCTCTTTTATGTCATGATGCTTCACAAAAGCCTACTGTACAAAATATGGCTTTGTTCGAACAACTTTTGCTGAAGATTAACACAATTTCTTTTTAGGAATAACACAATAAAATGATCAGGAACAAACTGTTTTGTTAAGAGTTTGAAGCACTCTGTAAAAAGTAAACTAGATGAGTCTTGACAAAGGACACATGTATAATTATTTTTTTTATTATTCACAGAACAGGTGTTCAAGAATAATAATTAAACAAGTGTGTGTTTCCTTAATATAATTCAGATTTAATAGCCCACTGTGTGCTGGGCAAAAAGAGCTTTATAAAAGAAACAGTTGGATCACTGACAAAAGCATTTCTTGGAAATACAAAAGTACTGATTTCTTTTTAGGCAGACAGAAAAGATTCACAGTGTTTTCGTTCACACAATTCTGACATTCCATGCTATTTGTACTTGTACACCGATAAAGAGGCACTAGATTATTAATCTTTATGAAATCGTCAGCAATGTTCTTATCAGCATCCTTCCAGAGCTCTTCAAAGACAAAAACATTCATTTCATCTTTTCGGATATTTTTCCAGTTTTCAAGGCCCGGAAAAATATTGTCATCGCTCTTAAGGCACTTTGTCACACAGGGTGAGTTGTAAGAGTAGAAAACTACACAGTTGTTTTGATCTGTATTTTTTAGAAGTGTGTCTATGGGAGAATTACCTGAAGGAAAGAGCAGAATATGCTCAGCATGTTCCTTTGTCTTTCCATTCGGCCTCGTAGCAATGACACTGCGTGACGTTGAGCAGAGTACACATGTTTTTCCTTCGGTGATAAAATCTTTTACATATTGTGCCTCTTCCTTGCTGAATACATCCTTAATTTGAGATTGTTTATTTGTACATAGATATTGTGGGACACTGATTGCTATTGCATACTGAGCATTAGTTCCTATCTTGGTCTTTGGCTGGACACTGGAAGACATAAAATAGTGTAAGGTTTATAACAATGCTCCTTGTTCCATGTGTATTTTTACATTTAAACTAAATTTACATGCATTTTACTAATTTCCCAGCTAACAATTTTTGGTTCCCAGAACGTTCTGGGAACGTTAGGTTTTGGTTCCCAGAACGTTCCCAAGAACGTTCCCTGTTGGTTAGCCAGGAAAGTTTTCTAAACGTAAATAAAAAACGTTCCCTGTAGGTTAGGGGAACGTTCTGGGAACAATCTCAGAAGGTTCCCGCAACGTTCCCGATAGGTTCCCAGAACGTTCCCCTAACCTACAGGGAACGTTCTATTTACGTTAAGAAAACTTTCCTGGCTAACCAATAGGGAACGTTCTATTTATGTTCCTAGAAGGTTCCCTGAAAGTTCTCTGAAGGTTCCCAGAACGTTCTCCTAACCTCTTCACTCCGATACCGCTGCCGTATGTCAGCACTCCCGCGTCCCGTAGTAAGCAGCATGGAAGACGGACGGATGTGGACCTCAATAATCACTACTACAAACCATGTCTTGTTTTAAACTATTGTTTTATCCTTACAGATATTTAGAGCACATTTAACCATCATAGGGAGCATTAAATGAGATTAAATTATCCTTTAATATGCTAGATTTGTCTTATTCGTTAATATATAAGATTAGAAGTACCATAACCCAGGTTTTGTTTATTAAAGCACCAAATAACATTGACTTCAACAAAATATTGTATTTTAAAAATGTGAATTTTATTTTTACATACATTGAAAACGAATAACATTTATTTGACTTTACTTAGAATAATATTACATTCTTTTTTTACCACTGAATTAACGATGATGTGCTTCTTTCTTTTGGTCAGCACACAAAAACTTCTCCGTTAACATCATGTTCTCTTCAATTAGACGTGTCAAATTTCCCTGAAATCACAATATTTACTCTCGTGTATATATATTAATTATAAGTAATTATTCATTAAAGAAATCAATCAACGAATGTTAGTCAGTAAACGAAATGACCGTTAATTTTTAAATTACGCGAGTGCGCGGCTTTCTGTGGAAGGCAGGATTAAGCGCGTGCTGGAGAAGCGCGTGCAGATCAGAGGCGCGCAGAAAAGAAATATACAAACAAACCCAGTGTTAATGATATGATTTTCTGACTACACTTAACCTTGGCTTAATTATATGAATTATATTATCATTATAATGTGATTTGAGCACTTTGTTGTCTACACTTTATTAAACGCTTATTTCAGACATGAAAAAATAGTTTGTTTATGATGAAAAAGTATACATTTCAGCATTAGAATAATCAGAAAGATCTGCTAGGTTTTTATTAGTTTACATGGATATGACAACTAAAAATAACTTGCAGGGAACGTTCTGGGAAGGTTCTTTTTAGGTTATAAAATTAAACCAAAAAATAACCTGCAGGGAACGTTCCGGGAACGTTCCCTGTAGGTTGTATAAATACAATCTAAAAATAACCTGCAGGGAACGTGCCGGGAACGTTCTCAATAAAACCTAAAAATAACCTGCAGGGAACGTTCTGGGAAGGTTCTTTTTAGGTTATAAAATTAAACCAAAAAATAACCTGCAGGGAACGTTCTGGGAACGTTCCCTGTAGGTTGTATAAATACAATCTAAAAATAACCTACAGGGAACGTGCCGGGAACGTTCTCAATAAAACCTAAAAATAACCTGCAGGGAACGTTCTGGGAAGGTTCTTTTTAGGTTATAAAATTAAACCAAAAAATAACCTGCAGGGAACGTTCTGGGAACATTCTCATTTGGTTCCCAAAAAAATAACCAAACGGGAACTATAGGGGAACGTTAGGGGAACATTCTGTGTTTGCTGGGTTAAAGCTTTATTGATTCATTTGAATAAAAACTGTACAAACTGACTTACTAGTCATCAAAATGTTGGATAATGTTAGCAAGGGCATCAAGGTTCCACTTGCCCCTGAATATTTCGAACACACAGATGAAGCAGGCAGAGGATGATGAGACACTTCAGTGAAGCCTAAAGTGAAAACATCATTCATTTCAGTGCAAAACTTGAGTTCAATTCATGCAGGGGATAATATGAGGGACAAGAGTGATTGAAAACAGAACAGAAAACAGAAAGTTTAGTCAAACTTACCATTGTGACTGCTTGAATTATGAGGAAGAAAATGCTTCTATTTTCAGAGGTGAAGTGCTTTTGTTTCTATTCTGATATGCTGATGGTTAAGAGGCATATATAAAGAGCTGACTGGTTTATAATTTACAAATCCACTTAGTGTTTAACTAGAGTGGATGTGATTTTTGTGTGTTTGTGTGTGCGCTTCTTACATTTGTTTAAGATAACTGATAACCAGGTCCAGAATCTGTCAACATTCTTATCGTCCATATCGGGAAATCCAGCAGAACTATCTTCCATATCAGGAAATTCTGTAGAATAAATGTTAACATGGAAAATGTGGTAATCAGAACAAACAGTACAGTACATAACCATAATGTATTAATCAAATTAGTGAATGGTGTTTTTAAACAAGACCTAAACAGTAAAACAAATATGACACAAAGCAATTCTAATATATATATATATATATATATATATATATATATATATATTAGAGAAACATGAGAGGGAAACATGAGAGAAACTCATACATGGAATTTTGAATTTATTAAAAGGCAAAATAAAAACAATTGTTTATACAGTATTCAATTAACATGAGAAACACTTTGATTCATTTTTGAGCTGGACATTAAGTAAATGCATTCCTGAACATTGTCACACTAGTCCAATGTGTCAGTAGGCGCGTTTCCATTACAGATTTGCACAGAACTTTGGCGATATTTTATAAATGTCGATAAAAAGTATTGCGAAATGACAATGTTTCCATTAACCGATGTTATGCGACTAAAACGTCATTTTTTCTTCTCGTCTTTTTAATTCGCAATTTAAATTTGCGCATCTTGAAGGGTAATGGAAGCGCCTACAGTTATGCTCTGCTAAACCTGTTTTCATGGACTTTTAGTTTATCTTCAATAACATTTCCTTTGTTCCAGTTTCCCACCACTTATCTGTTACCGTGGACACTAACTTGATCTTCACAGCTGCTCATCATTTAGTTAATCTCAGTTGTGTATTTAAGTTCCTCCTTGCGCACTCTTCAGTGGTCTGGTCTTGTTAATGTTATAAGTTGTTTGCATGCCTGATTGTTGAATTTTTGGTTATGGATTCTTAAATCATTTTTGAACCTGACTTCCTGTGCTTCTTACAACCTAAACATAAGACAGTGGGGCCAGTTGCATGAACATAGTCACTATGTTAAAACTGTCTAAACAATTATTTTGACCAACTAACTGTTAACTAAGTGGTAATCAGTCTTGATGTTCAGATTCAAAACAGACCAATCTGACTTTAAAAAGTTATGACCAGCTTTGAAGAAAAAAATGTCAGATTTATGCCTAATCTATGCAGTTTATGTAACCACCCACTGAATGTGACTTTGAGACTAAACACAAATATTATTGCTATAGCTCTTTATTTACCTTCAGTTTCACAGCAGAGCACGAATTTCATTGAAGTTGTTTTTTTAACCTTTGGTTGATATAAGCAGCATCAAGGTTAAATCAGAATTAATGGGCATGCAAATAAATGTGAGTGTGTGCATACCTGTACTTTAAAATATTATTTGCAGATCTATATAAATATACAATCTTTCATCATTTTATTTCTTTATACTTTATTAGAAAAATAGGACACAGACAGAGTGATTAATTGTTAATAAACAGTCTTGTGCCACCACTGCATGGACAAAAAAAGTTTTATGTAGGTGCTAAACATATAGTGATGTGAAATTCATTCATTAACACAACAATATGATTATTGACATAAAATGCTTAAGACACAATTTGGAAGCAATGTCACACTGCCAACATTTCCACACTTACAACATTGCATTCGATTACTATTCGTTACACATCAATGAAGAGGCACTCGATTATTAATCTTTGTAAACTGTTCTTCCTGATCCTCTCCCAAACCGGTTGAGTCCTTGGGCCAGATTTCTTTGGAAAACAAAAGCTCTAATTGTCAGTTGTCTGTCTGTTTAGTCAAAGGCCATGTGTAATACTGTTATCTTTATCATTAATGCATTTTGTTATGCAAGATGAGTTGTAAGTATACAAAACAACACACTGATCATGATTTATCATGTCCAAAATTGTCTGCATAACCTCTAGAATAGATAAGAATATACTCAGCGAGGTTTCGAGGACTTCCGGTAACGCGTGAACACCGATGGCTGCGTGAGAGAACTGCTCTCCCAATAAATATTTCTAAAAGCCCCCAATCATTCGAATATTGAACCAATTTTAATATAGAACACTGCAATGGAAGGCGGGGCAGGGATGGAAACAAGGGCAAGACAAAAGAAAACCCCAGGTCGTCAAGATAAGATAGAAGTTGACGAAGAAATGGGCGAAACGGAGCCAACCGCTAGCCGACATGCTAACGCTGAGGGGGAAATTGGCTTGAAGAAAATACTCGAAGAGCTGAGAGAATTCAGGAAGGAAAATAACGAAAAACTAGCGGATATCAAGGAAGATCTGAATAGCACGAATAAGAGAATTGAAGAAGCCGAGAATCGCATCACGGAAGCAGAGGAATAAATACAACAGTCGAAAGAGGTGCTAGTCGAACTGCTAAAAGTTCAGACTCAGCTAGACAGTGAGCTGACCGACCAAGAGGGAAGGTCTAGACGGGATAACATATAATATACGGAGTACCAGAGGGCAGCGAGAACGGCTCATCAACGATCACGTTCATTGAAAAATTACTGAAGGATGGGCTGGATCTTGATCCATCGACAGAGCTGCAAATTCAGAGGGCTCATAGAGCTCTGGCGCCAAAACCAACGGACAGTGCGAGACGCGCTCCATTGTTGTTAAATTCCTGAGCTTCAAAATGAAAGAAGACATTCTGGGACAGGTGTGGAGAAAAGGAGGTCTGAAGTGGAACAACGCCCGAATCACATGTGACCACGATTACCCCCCTGAGGTTTTTAAAAAAACGTAAAGAATATGCGCAGGCGAAAACAGTGTTGAAGGAAAAAAAGATAAGGTTCCAGACCCCATATCCTGCGAAACTCCGTGTATTCTACGAAGGCGAAACAGTGCTGTACAACTCTGCAGAAGAGGCGACAAAAGACATGAAGGCACGGGGTCTACAGGTGGACGTTATCCGGCCACAGCAGACGCTGCTCGAACGCCTTCAGCGCCGAACCTGGACAACGAAAAGAGGACGAGGCAGCCCAGAGGAAACTACTTCAGCACCGGAATATGTGGAGCGACTGCAGTGGCGGTTTTAGGCATGGGCGAACGGGGCAGCCGCCCGGGGCGGCATTTTTTCATGACACGTGGGGGGCGGCACACGAACTTGGAGGAAAAAAAAATCATCTGTGCCGCTAAGCGGTTTTCTATTGTCTATGATACCTGTGCCGCCCCTGCTGCTGAAGGAGCCGCCCTGAAGCTGAGCGAGCGGAGAGGAGAGGAGAGGGGATGAGGGGAGGGGAGGGGAGGGGATGAGGGGGCGCAGAGTACAGTTCACCTCTCCCAAATGAAGCGGACAAGGAGGTGGGCTAAACTATGTCAGTGACACCTGACTTTATTACTAATAACGCACATTTCATTCAAAATATTACTTTGAAAAAAAAAAAAAGAGAAAAAAAAATTATAAACAGACCAATAAGTTGCACTTTTTTTATTTATTTAATTGTGTGAAATTGCTAATAAAAATTGGTAATTAAAAACGATTATGATGTGGAGGTGAATTGGTTTAGTCTTGACTTCTGGTCGTGAGTGACAGCGTTGGGGGATGGGAAATCTGTTGATTGTCGATTACAAAGTAAACACAGCGATGGAGAGAAAAAGGCCAAAGCTGTCAGGTGCCCAATTTAGGAAAAAAAGAAAAGAAGATGAGGAGAAACGGGCAAAAGATAAAGGTATGCAACAATGTTCTCTCTGTATGATTAAGGTATTCATGTCATTATGTTAATTAGTGGTATAACGTTAACTCTTAGGTTTGTTAGCCTTCTTGCTTATGATGCTTGCTATGCTTACCTTGCTAAAAAAAAACACAATAAAAGCCTAATATACAAACCATCACAGAAATTCTAATGGTTTCTATTAAATAGCATTATGAACCATTAACTTTTTCCAGTGAAACTATTACAAAATTCCTTATTGTAGTGTGTTTTGGACACTTTTCCAATAGGATTTACCATCCCACCCACCAATAGAATCCATCATATACCAGCAGACACTGTTATACTTACCATTAAAACCAATACAATTCCCATTATAACCATTAAATCCATTACATTTTCTGTTATTTTTGGGCAGGGTTCTATTGTTTTTTCAGCAGTGTATACAACATGAGATCTAATTAAATTTAACCACAAAATTATGCTTTGCAACAAAACTGTTGCAAGTACAGTTATTTATTTCCATTGTTTATGTTAATGTTGGCTATAGCCAATATATTTACAATATATTTACAGTATACTGTAAATAGCCAGTGTAATTTACATATGTGTAGATAGTTTAAAAGACAAACATTTTCCATTTGCTATAACTCTGTTACGTGACAAAGCATATAATTTGAGGCAGTAAATTAACCAAGGAGCTAATTGTTCCTCCCTTAGATTAGATTATAATGGGGGGGCGCCGGGAGGGAGTCTCGCCCGGGGAGCAATTCAGTGTAGAACCGCCACTGAGCGACTGAAAAGTTTCAGACGAAAATAAACGGTAACTGTGATGCAACCTCGAAACTTTCCTAACGTTACACTGTCTCTTTATTTTGGAGAACATGGAAGGACAATAATTGAACCGTGTTATCACAGGTCTGGCTGTATTTCTTTTTGGTAAGTACAGTCATTCACGTAAACCTGGGTAGGTTTTTATTTTATTTTATCTTTTTTTTTATCTGGTATGGTAAAAGTGGTAGCCCTTTTAAGTTTCTATTTATTTTAGTTCTAATACTGGGAGATTTGTTTTTTTCTTACTTGAACCATTATTTATCAAGCTGCTTTGTCAGTAAGGGCCCTCACTCCAATTTATAGGTTTGAGGTTTTTCCCTCAGAGCCAAACTACCATGCAGGCTCGAGAAAGGTCCATAGATGGTGGATCTCATTTGTGGAAGTCACTCGTGGTGTTAAAAAAACTGTTTTTGTTCATTTTCTTGTTGAATGCTTTTGTACATAGTTTGTTGTTTTTGTGTTCTGTTAAACTGCAGGGGAATTGTAAATACAGTTTTGTTAAGGTCTACATAAGTGTTGATGTATACTGCATAGTACATGGCTTGCTCAGACTATACAGACTAAATTAGTTACATATAATATAAATGGAGTCCATAATCCCATTAAGAGAACTAAGATTTTGTCAAAATTAAAAAAAGATAAGGTTCAAGTGGCATTTCTTCAAGAGACTCACTTGAACCAGACTGAACACTCTAAATTGGCACGAAATGGTTTTAAATATGTGTTTTCTTCATGACATGTTTCTGGCAGGAGGAGGGGAGTTGCTATTTTAATATCAAACAAGCTTAGATATGACCATCAGACCGAAATCAGAGATAAAGAAGGTTGTTATATTTTAATTAAAGGACAAATTGAAGGTGCTCCAGTAACATTCATAAATGTTTATGTTCCTCCAGGTAGCAATTTTAAATTCTATCAAAAAATCTTTAATATCATCTCAGCTGAGGCACAAGGAACCTTAATTTGTGGGGGAGATTTTAATACAATTCTCAATTCAAAAATAGATACCTCTAAAGTCACAGAGAGATATGTAAATCCTATAGCAAGAAAACTTAAATCTCTATTAAGAAATCTAGGACTGGTGGACCTTTGGAGAGATTTTTTCCCCAAAGGACAAGATTATACCTATTACTCCCACCCACATTCAAAATACTCAAGAATAGACTATTTGTTTATATTTAATAAGACAGACATAAGGTAACTAAATGTAGTATAGGAACAATGGACTTATCTGACCATGCACCTGTATATGCCTTAGTGAATTTAAATAAAATTAATATTAATACATTATGGAGATTGAATTCTAGTATTTTAAATAATGAGCAGTTCGTAGTATGCATGAAAACTGAAATTAAACATTATTTAAAAGAGAATGATAATGGAGAAGTATCCCCGTCTGTACTATGGGACGCCTGTAAAGCGGTCTTGAGAGGAAAAATAACTGCAGAAACCACATTAGCTAAAAAACTAAGACAGGAGAAATTCATGAAATTACAAACAAAGTTAAAAGAGTTGGAAATGAAACATAAAAACATACAAGTCCAAAGACCTGGCCTAATGCAAGAAATTGGAAAAAATAAAAGAATAAATCAATGAGCTACATAATGTGGAAATAGAGAAGAATCTCATATTTCTAAAACAACGCTATTACGAAGCTGGGAGTAGGTCACTAAAACTCCTGTCATTTAGGCTTTGAAAACAAGAAGTTGATAACACAATCTACAAAATCAGACAGGTTTACAGGGGAATGGTATAAAAAATTTAAGGAACAACTTGTCCCTATCCTTCTTCCTGCATGTAATACTGCACTTCATGGAAAGGGAATTCCTATTTCATGGAATGAGGCAATCATTTCCCCTATTCCAAAGGAAGGAAAAGACAAATTAGACTGTGGCTCATATAGGCCTATATCAGTCTTGAATGTTGACTATAAGTTATATACAGCAATATTGACTAGGAGAATAGAAAGGTTACTTCCAGAGTTAATACATAATGACCAGACAGGGTTCATTTTACAGAGACAAACACAGAATAACATCAGACGCACACTGCACATATTAAAACATATAGAAGAGAATAACATCCAGCTCACCGACCAGATCATAACATAGCCCCCCCCCAAAGAGCGGCTTCCAGACGCTCCGAACAAACCATAGTCCAGGGGAGCGGTGGGGCGGGGGTTAGACAGAGCAAGGGCCGGAAGGCCAGGTCCCTGCGGGGGACCCGGTGATTGAGGCAGGACCGGCAGGGCAGGAGCCCTCCAGGGCGGAGCCGGAGCAGGCAATGCAAGAGCCCTCCAGGACAGAGCCGGAGGCGGAGCAGGCGACGCTAGAACCCTCCAGGGCGGAGCCGGAGGCAGAGCAGGTGACGCTAGAGCCCTCCAGGGCGGAGCCGGAGGCAGAGCAGGCAATGCAAGAGCCCTCCAGGGCGGAGCCGGAGGCAGAGCAGGCGGCGCTAGAGCCCTCCAGGGCGGAGCCGAAGGCAGAGCAGGCGGCGCCGGCGCCCTCCAGGGCGGAGCTGGAGGCAGAGCAGGCGGCGCTAGAGCCCTCCAAGGCGGAGCCGGAGGCTGAGCAGGTGACGCTAGAGCCCTCCAGGGCGGAGCCGGAGGCAGAGCAGGCAATGCAAGAGCCCTCCAGGGCGGAGCCGGAGGCAGAGCAGGCGGCGCTAGAGCCCTCCAGGGCGGAGCCGAAGGCAGAGCAGGCGGCGCCGGCGCCCTCCAGGGCGGAGCTGGAGGCAGAGCAGGCGGCGCTAGAGCCCTCCAAGGCGGAGCCGGAGGCTGAGCGGGAGGCGCCGCAGTAGGCAGACCGGCCCTCCGGGGCGGAGCAGGAGGCGGAACGGTCCTCCAGGGCGGAACAGGAGGCGGAGCAGCCCTCCAGGGCGAAACGGGAATCTGCATCATGGTCTGGGACCTGGGGAGAACAGTGACAGAGGATGCAGATAGGGAAAAGGGAGAAGCAGAGAGTTTAGAGGTTAACGCCCCCTCCATAAGAGGTTCTACGGCAGGCGCCGACACCTCTGGAGGCATTGGCGCAGCTTCTCCGACGGGGAAGGCCTCTGGAGCAGGCTTGTGATCAGATGAGAGCTCTGGTGCAGGCTTGTGATCAGACGAGAGCTCTGGTGCAGGCTTGTGATCAGACGAGAGCTCTGGGGCAGGCTTGTGATCAGACGAGAGCTCTGGGGCAGGCTTGTGATCAGACGAGAGCTCTGGGGCAGGCTTGTGATCAGACGAGAGCTCTGGGGCAGGCTTGTGATCAGACGAGAGCTCTGGGGCAGGCTTGGGAACAGGCGTGACCTCAGGAGCTGACTTGGGAACAGGCGTGACCTCAGAAGTGCAGTGTGCAGCCCACACACACCAAATGGCGACCGCCATGACAGGAAGAGCAGCAGCTGGGGGCAGAACCTCACTAACAGTTGGTCTAGGAGACGCTGAAGCCGCCGAGATGTTAGCTGCCCTTACTAGCACTGGGGGTGGACCCAGTACGCTGGCCATCATGAAAGGCCGCGACCCAAGGATGTCGAACGGGGCGTGACTTAGCTCTGGACCGTCAGGTGATGCATGGCGGGACTCTGGGCGGTCAGACGAGACGTGACTTGGTCCTGGATGGACAGACGAGTCGTGACTGGGCTCGTGAAGTTTAGTAGTGGGTTGACTTGGTTGGTGGTGACCAACTGTGATTTGGCTGGACTTTTGGAGACCAGCTGTGACCTCGCTAGGCGCAGGGACGACGGCTGTGACATTACTGGACTTGTGACTTGGGAGCGTGAGCTCTGGGAGTTCAGAGGAGACGTGAGGAGGCTCTGGCCAGACGTGACTTGGACCTGAAGGAGCGACTGTGACTCGACTTGGCTTATGGAGGTCAGCTAAGGATTGACTTGGCTCGGGAATAACTGTAGCAACATCTGTATCTTGGCTTGACTCGTGGGGAACAGCTGGTTCCTTGTTTGACTCATGGAGGACAACAGCTGTATCTTGGCTTGGTGCGTGGACCACAGCTGTGACTTGGCTTGACTCTGAAGCTTGGCCGGACTCTGAAGCTGCAGATGCAGCTCGACTAGGTTCAGCAGCTTGACTTGACACAGGAAAAGTAGCTGTAGTCTTGCTTGGCTCGGGGGTGGCAGCTGTGACTTTACTTGACTTAGGAAACGCAGCTGCGAATTGACTGGAATCAGGGGTAGCTGCCACTTTTGCTGCCCATACAGCCATTAGGGGTGAGTCCAGCACATGGGCCATCATGATAGGCAGTGATCTTGGGATGTCAGGCGGGACGTGACTTGACTCAAGAACCACGGCTGTGACCTTGCTTGACTCAGGAACCGCTTCAGGAAGGGCGGCCATGATAGGTGCAGACTCCGGAGCAGGAAACACGACGTGAACAGGCTGTGGCTTGACTGCGATGGCCTGAGCAGGCTGTGGCTTGGCTGACGTGGCGTTAGCTGGCACTGGCTTGGCTGGCGATGCTTTAGCAGGCTCTGGTGTGGCGGCCATCTTGTGCAGTGCTGGCTCTGGCGTGGCAGCCATCTTGTGCAGTGACTCTGGCGCGGCAGCCATTTTGACAGTGCTTGGCTCAGGAATGATGTCTGTACCTTGACTTGAGACAGAAGCGACAACTGTAATTTGACTTGACATCGGAAACACAGTTTTAACTTTACTTGCCTTAGGAAGAGCAGTGCTGACTTGACTTGGTGCAGGAAACACAGCTGCAGCGTGACTTGGCTCTGGCATGGCAGCTGTGACGTGACGGAGCTCTGTTTTCGCCGCCATTTTGTGAACGGGCTCCGCCGTCGCCGCCATTGTGTGAACGGGTACCGTTGTTGTCGCCCTTGCTCGAGCGCGCTCCGACACGGCCGCCATTTCACGAGCGATCCAGGCGGCTAACGTGTTTGTGGCATCGTGCTCCGGCGCGGCCGCCATTCTGTGAGCGGGGTGCGCGGCCGCCGTTACCGCGTTGTCGCGTTTTCCGTCCGCGACCCCCACAGTAAACGACGAGCCCTCACACAAAAGAGCAAAGTCCAAAAACACGGCCAGAGACGAACGCGGACCCTCGCGTCTCAGTCTCGCTTTTAACAGTTCATTTAAACCATCACAAAATATTTCAATGAGAATGCAATCCGGGAGGTCAGAATGATTTGCAATGGCTAGAAATTCAATTATGTGCTGTTCAAGTGTACGTGGTCCTTGTTTAAGTCCGAATAAAATCCTGTTAGTGTCCATACCTGATGAATGTCTGGGTGAAAAGCTGCTGGATCCTTTTGTGGCCGAGTATTCTGTAACGTTGAGTGAGAGACGTGAGGCGAGCGGATCCATTTGCATACTTTTATTAACGGGATTAGACATAGACATGGTCAGGCAGGCAGGGTCAGACAACGGCAGGCAGGTGTATGGACGACGAGACAAGAGTAATCCTAAATCCAGGCAAGGGTCAATACAGCGGCGAACGAAATCAGAGAAGGGCTAGGCAGAGAGTAATCCGTAAAGACAGGCGAGAGTTCAAACAACAAGAAAACAAAACACAGAATGGCAAGGGGAAACGCTTTGTATGAACGATAGTAACAATTCAATACTCGGCAAGGAGTGACAGGAAGACCGGGGTATTTATACGGTCTCTGATTGGACGGGGGTGAAGTGCAATGGCTGATGGGGAGTGTAGTCCGGGGTGTAGTGAGACAGTCCGTGCATACAAGCAATAATACTGAGTCTCGGAAAAAGCCTTTGACTCGGTCAGATGGTCATATCTATATATAGTTTCAGAACATTTTGGTTTTCATACAAATATCCTTAAAGCCATACAATTATTATATTCCAGACCACAAGCTAGAATTAAAGTGAATGGTAGTTTGTCAAATTTTTGTAATCTGGAAAGAGGTACAAGACAAGGGTGCCCTCTTTCTCCCCTCCTCTTTTCACTATATATTGAACCCCTTAGTCAGTGGATACGCCAGAATCATGATATTAGGGGGATAAAGATGGGTGAAGAAGTACATAAAGTTGCATTATTTGCAGATGATGTTCTAATATATTTGAGAGACCCTGAGATATCATTTTTAACCCTTATGTCAAGTTTAGATACAGAAGAAAGAAAAGGTTAAGTACCAGATTAATTATAATACAGATGTAATAAAATATTTAGGAATATATCTGCCAAAGGATACTAGAACTTTGTCAGATGTAAATTATAGAATTCTAAATTCTAAGCTACGAGCAGACATTCAGAGGTGGAATGTCATCCCTTTCCTGAATCTAGGGGATAGAGTGGAAACTATTAAAATAAATATGCTCCCAAGGCTTTTATACTTATTTCAGACACTTCCCCTAAAGGTTCCAGAAGAACAATTTAAGGATTGGGACAAGTGGATTATGAGGTTTATCTGGCAAGGTAAAAAATCGAGAATTCGATATAGAACACTCCAGTTACCAAAAGAAAGGGGAGGTTTGGCTCTCCCATCTCTTAAAGACTATTATATAGCTGCCCAGTTAAGACCCATAGTTTGCTGGTGCAATCCAGACTATAAAGCTAGATGGAAACAGATTGATTTCTCTTTTTTTTTTTGAAATACCAATTCAAGCAGTAGTTGCAGATGATAATTTATTAAGAAAATATATAAGTAAAGAATATCTATGGATAACTACTATCCTAGAAATACGCGCCACAGTAATTAAAAAATATGATTTGAAAGATGCTCTAAAGATAATGAGGTGGTGTGCATATGATACAGATTTCACTCCAAATACCCTAGATGAATCTTTTAAGAATTGGAGTAGGAAAGGCATTACATCATATTATTCAGTTACAAACAATAATACTCTCTTAACTTTCCAAGAATTTAAGAAACAGTTTAAGTTGGATAATCATGACTTGTTTAGATACTTCCAAATAAGACACTGCTTTAACTCAAAAGTGAATCAAAGCAGGGATTGGGCACAGAATGATTTAGTAAAGATATTCCTGTCGGCATATAGGGCTAATACTATTAGTAAGGTAATCCCCAAATTTTATCATTGTTTTCAAAATTACAGATCAGATTCTACCTTATATGTCCGTATTAAATGGGAGAAGGAAGGAAACATTATTATAACAGAAGAAGCTTAGTCAAAAACCTGTAAATCCCAATGGGAAACCACAGGCTCACACCAGTGGAGGTTATTTGCATGGAAAAATGTAATTCGTTTTTTTATATCACCTGCACAAAAGTGCCATAGTGAAATAGGATCTGGATGTTGGAGATACTGTAATTCAGAAGTAGCAAATCATCACCATATATTCTGGGCATGTCCAGTTATACACCTGTTTTGGAAAGACATACACCGGACATTGGAGGCTATATTCAAGATTACAATCCCATTTCAGTTTCATGTGTTATATTTGGGAATTTTAGATTTGCATGAAACAAAGTATACATATCTATGGAGAATAATCCTAGTTGCTGCTAAAAAGGCTATTACTCGTAAATGGCTTCAACTTAATCCTCCCACTCTAGAAGATTGGAAAGCAATTGTAATTGAAATATGCAAGATGGAAACCCTTACTTTTTCTCTAAGATTAAAAAAGCAAAGGGGGCTATGCTATGGAGTATGTGGAAAGAATTTTTGGACTCTGGGAATTAGCGATGTTAAAATAGATGGAATCATATCTTAGTATTGTAAATTCAATGTAACTATGCAAGGTCACCATTACACTGTACCTTACCCTGCTGTTTTTCCCTCTCTTTTTTTTTTTTTTTTTGTAGTTACCTTTTGTTATTCCCTTTTTATTTTATCTTAACTGTATACCGTTCAGGTTCTGTAAAAATTACAAAAATGTATCTGGAAATGCTCAGGAAGTCAGATGATTTGAATGTAACTCTTTTTTTTTTTCTTTTGTCTCAGAATTTTGTATTGTATCTTTTGACTTTCTTGATATAAAAAATACAATTAAAAAAAAAAAAAAAGAATATACTCAGCATGGTCATTTTCTTTAGAAGAACTGGTAGAATCCCAACTCTGCTTTGTGGCAATGAGACTGACTGAGTCTTTGATGACTTCATATAACCTTCTGATTATTCCCACCTGGCTGTAACCTAGAAGACAAATCACAAAGTTATTACAGCTTTCAAACTTGTTTTTGAGACAGAAGTAATTACATTTTTTGCAGATTTTGTACATTCAGTGTTAATACATTTCAGGATTGTATTTATTTTAACTGGGAAGGTTGTATGAATGTTCGTTAAACTGTTTGACTTTTGCATACAATTAGGTTCATATCACAGTTTAGTTTGCAAATTACAATGATAAACTGTAAAAGAACTCAAATATCCTACCAATGAATGTCTTCTCTACTGGATTCCTACAATAGACTCATCTATCACTACTGAGTAAAGTCACATTAATCTATACAGCACTTTATGCAACACAAATTGTTTCAAAGCAGTTTCACAGAAATAAACAGGAAAATAGCAGTGTTGTAAAATAGCTCTGACCAAAAAAGTGCCAAAATTACCCAGTTCAGTTGTGTTCCAGTGTCAGTGCAGTCAAATCGATAACATTTCTGAAAGTATATTCTCTTTTAAGCCCCAACTTACCAAACCAAAGGACTTTGTAAATATTAAATATTTGACTTGACTTCCAGACTTCACAAAGATGAACGCTAATTTCAGCTTATTTGAAATTGAAGCAACAGAATTTGCACTTTTTTTTTAATCTGAAAGAATATGTGTTAGTCCAGGTGTATGTAAAGGTCATTGCTTTGAACCAACTGATATGAATGTGTCCTATATTTAAGGAGTGCTATATTAAACTTGACTATTTAAACTGTTTTCAACCACTCACATTATTGTTCTCTGTCATCTCTTCTGAAATACAGCATTTGGAAATGAGTGTATGGGAAAGACTACAACTAACCTTCTATTGTGTATCCAGCAATAAACCTGCATGCAGTGTTTCACTTAATGTGCATCATTGTAAGTATATGAATGTTATTTCTCTGTGAGATTTACTCAAAGAGCAAGCTGCTACCTCTTTAAGATTTTGTTATAAAAGATACAAAAGGAATCAGGCTAGAGCCACATAAAATGAAATAATGTCAACAGTAATTGGCTGCATTGCCATAATTCTTGGCTTAACACATATAGGTATTTAATACCAAGGGCAATAAATATCTATGTGATTCATGTTCTGGTTTTAATTTGTCATATAACTCCTACTTATGAGTGTTTAAAATAAATCTGAACATAATAATGTGAAAAAGTTAGTAATCAACAATGAACATACAAACAATGATAAACTTCACTTAATACTTAATATATTTACCTGCTTCAAGGGTCATGTGTTTGCATTTGCACACAAATTATTCTGAAATTAAACCACCATACAAGAATTGCTGAACAAATGTTTATTTTTCATCATGCAATAAGCCATTATATATCAGTAATTATTACAAGACAGCTGCCATCTAAATACAGTAGAAGCACAATGAGAACTTTTCTAAATATTTTACTCTCTCTTTTCTTCATTTCTGCATCCTGTAGTAGCACAAACTTCTGCAAAGTTAGACACTACAGTCACCAAAATGACCTGCATTTCATTTACTTAAGTACAGTACAGTATTTGATAAAAGAACTTGACCATTATACTTCATGTGAACAGGAATTTGAAGTCTCATTACCTTACAAGGTTGTTCATCCAGGGTGCATGTTAACATTCATTTGTTATACGCTCAACAGTTTTATTCACAAAGCGATACAAAGGAACACGACTCACAATCTCTGCAAAGTTTCTTGCGAGATCAAAGCATCTATGGTCATTTTCATTAACATTATAGACTTTCTTGAAGACAAAGGCTTTAATTCCAGTGTGACTTTTCAAGATGTCAAGACTTGGTATAATGTCATATCCACTTGAATTTAGGCAGGGAGAGTAGACGGTGTAGATGACAATGCAGCTGTCATTTCCTCTATGTTGTGCAAAGTTTTTAAAGGTTTGTAATGAATCATTTTGGAGCAGGACAGACACTGATTCACTTATGCAATTTTCTATTACTTTACAATTACATTCACAATACCAAGGTCCTGCTGCCATGAGGTCTTCACCCTCGTAAAATCGATTTTCTGTATTATAAATGGCATTTCTCACATCTGCATTTTTCTCCAGAGTCAGGAAGTTCTCATTTGAAGTAACAAAGTTCCCTTCACATTGATTCCTCGGTACATTGATGGCTACAGCATACGATTCCTCTGTGGTGTCTGTATAGCTGAAAAATATCAAATAGAGCAAGATAATAAGAGTATTATTATAAATATAAGAGTTTTGTGATGACCAGCAGACTAAACATGGTTTACTAATGACATTTTATATCCTTATTTCTTTATTTGTGCTACATCATATAGTTAAATGCTATTTATAAAACCCTGATTTTATGCTTTATACTCACTTTTGCTCAAAGAAGTCAATTATTCGTGCAAGAATTGTATTGTTCATCTGTTCTTCCACACTTTCTGTCCAATGATTAAGCAGAAAGAGCAGCAGGAGTCCATTCAGAAACACTATAGACTTCTAAAAAGGTAAAACATGCACATGCACAAACTATTAATAACTAAAAGTAACACTTAAAAGAAACACTTTTTTTCTTACTGTAGAAAACATTTGAATAATCTAAAGATCTATATGGTTCCATCAATGCCAATAAAGAACTTTTATCATTAAGAGTAAATGACTACTAACAAATTGAATAAAAAATGGAGTATAAAACATATGAACATTACTTACCATTGATACTGAAGGTTCAAGGATGATGTGCGAGTCTTCTTTAGAGGCAAGTGTGAAGATGCATGTGAAGTGATGGAGAGGCTATTTATGATCCTGGACCCATGACTGGCCCTTTTCATCAGCATCATCACAAAATCAGTGCCAAAGATCATAATCACTAACTCTTTCACTGAGGTCTTTGTGAATGTGCGTTTCATTTGTTGTTGTGAATGTGCATGTCTGTTATAATAAATTATATTCATTCTAATCTCTACAAAAGCTCATCTGAAATTTTTTGGGGAAAAACTTGTTCTTTATCAGTTGAAATAAACAGAAATAATATGCTGTCATTTCTCATCACTTTTGTTAGTCTAAGTGTTTGTTGTTGTTTTTGATAAAATGTTTGGGGAACTTCTGGGGGGGGAAAAAAAACGAGTTGCTGGCAACATTGTTAGAGATTCCTTTTCTCTTCAATGCCAATAATTGTCATTAATGAGTGTAATTTTTGTTAATATGCTGTTGTTGCTTTGAGGAAACCAGCCTACATTTAACAAGACATAGAGATGCTTTGAAGAAACAGCCCTTTTCCTGGGGGCTTTCCTGCAGTCTGGTCAGCATAAATTAAATCCACAGATGGAAATTAGCAGTCATGCAAACAGCACCACTAAGGGGAATCTACATTTCGATTCATTAGGTAGGATATTTATAGTGGCTAGTAATGACTGTCTGGAAATGCAGATACTCCACCTACTTAACTAAAGTCTTTGATTCAACTCTACCCACAGATTGTCACACCCCTGTGGACTGTTTTGTTGGTTTTTCTCTCTTGTTTCCTTATTTGGTCTTTCCTGTTCCGTTGCTTATTACGTCATTGGTTAATTGCTTACACCTGTCTTTGTATTGGTTCACACTCCTATATAAGGTTGTTTTAGTTCAGTGGTTTTGTTCCGTTCTTAATGTTGCTTAATGTCATTTATGTTAGTTTCGTCGTGTTGGACTGTGTTTTCCCTGCTGTTCCAGTTTGTTCCTGTTCCCGTTTGGATTATCTCATTAAAGCACGTTTTGTATGATTTCCTCGTCCCTGCTCCTCCTTCCCGCACACGACGCCTGACAGAAGAACGGACCATATCCAAAAATGTTCTGGGCTGAGGATTTCCTCCTAAACATCCAGCAGGCGGCCTTTGGAGCAGTATGTGGAGGAATTTTTGAGCGTGTTACATCTGGTGAGTTGGAGCGACTCGATGATTAACGCATGTTTTCAGATGGGGCTAAAAGATGACCAGTTGTTTTGTTCCGTGACTCCTGACGATTGCTGCAGACCCGTAGCGGAATTCATTAGCTATATCCTTGCTCTCTGTCACTCCAACTTCTATGTCGATGTGGAGGATTCTAATCTTCCCCCCATCCGAAAACACGCGGACGCTCCAGCTCCAGCATCCTTCACCTGCTGCTCCAATGAGCTCACTCCCTCCATTCCTCCCTCGCTTTCCCCAGTACTCTCTCCTTCGTCTCCGCTGGTCCCGTCCAGCCCTCCCACATCTCCGCTGGTCCCGTCCTCCAGAGCCTGAGCGCCCTCCAGAGCCGGCGCAGATTCCAAGCAGATTCGGGGAGGGAAGAAATCGGCCCCAAATCAGCCTAACTATCTTGTGGTGTGCACCCAGCATAACACATCAACTTTAAGGACAAAATATTTACTTGCTGCCTAATATTTCTCTAATTTCTTTGCTTCCAACAATCCTAGGTAATTAGGTGATTATCTTGGTGGTTTGAAAGATTATCTAATCAGATATTCTTGTGGTGTGAGGTGTGTTAAGAGTGACTGAACCCAATCAGGAGTTGTCAACATGTTGAATATTTACAATCAGAAATCCTGATGTGTGGGGGGAACCCCAAGGACAACTGCGTGTACGATCTGGAGATTGTCACGGAAACTAAACAATATCCAATCAGAAAGTGAGATGACAGAAGACGGAAGCATAACATACACAGTCATATGTATTTTGTACAATAAAATAACAGACATTTTGCCAAAATAGTTTTACAAAAGGGCAATGCCGAAATAAATGTACCACTGTTTCAGGACAACTGACATAAAAGGTGCAACTAAAATCAATATCAGATTTAAATTTTGCCAAATAATATTTTGCTGGGTAAATCCTGTGTATAATTTTGAATGATACTTCCTTAACCCTTTTTGTAATTACAGTAAATACAGTAAATATTGATTAGGTATTAACCAAACCTTTTTCCAAATAATATTGTCTGTCAGTTGATTCCAATATTAATAAACATAAGACAAACTGTCTTGTTGAAATGAAGCTCTTATAGAACTGTTGTGTGATGTTTATTCTCAAGTCTTTTGTGAGATTTCGCATGTTCACAGTCGGGACTCTGGTTGAAAATCTGTTGGCGTGTGGTGTGCTGTCTTTGTCAAATCATGGCACACTACACACTATAGGCGCAAAATGGTTAAATCTAGGATTTTTTGTCCTCATGTTTGTGGTCTCTCACATTTTGAAGATCTTACAAAATTTTTTAAATCTTTTAGTGTGAACCCAGCATAACACGTGTCGTGATGAAGAGATAATCAGTGTTATTCATTTCACCTGTCAGTGGTCATAATGTTATGATTGATTGGTGTATATTAACATTATATAATAATACTTTTTGCTGTTTATACTGTTTAAAAATTCTCTCTTTGAGACAAAAAAAAAAAGTGAATCCTAAATTATGCAGTAAACATTTGGAAAAGTAATTGAGGAAGTTGATGTCTGATACTTCTCTTACAGTTTACTGTGGCATTCCTTAGCAGTTGTGTAAACAGCACACTGCCAGGCAGAGTGTCAATATTTCGATTCATTAGGTAGGATATTTTTAGTAGCTAGTAAGGACTGTTTCGAAAGGCAGTCATGCCACCTATTTATACCCTTCAAGCATTTTCCAAAGATTCTCATCTAAATCTTATTATAGATAAATGTGAATTACTTCACACAAAAAATTGCTGTGTTTCCTCAATCTGCAGTGTAGCTGTTAAAAACACAGTAACATACCTTGGCACACATACAGTCATGGCCAAAAATATCACAGAGTGTTTATTAAGTGACAGCAAACGAAAACAACAGCCGACGGGAACTCCAGCCGAGAGAAAGGGAGAGCGCGCACACCACGGGATCACAACGCGCTGTTAACACGCTTGGCCAGAAGTCTAAACAACAGTGAGGAAATCCAAACGTGAGTCCAGTAATCCACAAGGCAGGACGAGAACAGGAACACGACGAGCTGAACGAGAGACAAGACAAGATTAACGAACCGACAACACACAATGCAAACGCCAGGTTTATATAGACAGCGCAAATGAGCTGCAGCTGTAGCGCTCTGATTAGACCGTCAGCTGCAGTTGCTACGCGATGGACGCACACACACCAGACAGAGACGCAAAATGAACACACAGACCCATAAACCGTGACAGTACCCCCTCTCCTAGGAGCGCCTCCTGGAGTCTGAAGGAGTCCAGCAGGGGGTCGATTGGAAGACTTAGAAACAGCGCAGGCCGAGCAAGCCAAAACAAAAAGGCGAATGTTGCGAGCCATAGATGGCCACCAGAACCATTGTTTGATCCCCATCGGATGACTTTGGACCTTAAACACTCTGGCACAAACAAACGACCCGGTGGGCATCCGGGCGGGGGTGTTACCCCTTGAGAGGCCGTGCGGACTTTCGAATCGATTTCCCATGTGACCGCAGAAACAAAAACCTTCTGTGGCACAATGAACTTGGGAAAAGACGGGTGCTCCGAATGATAAAAAATACGGGATAACGCGTCCGGCTTGATGTTTTTAGAACCCGGATGGTAAGAAATAGAAAAATCAAAGCGACTGAAAAAAAGAGCCCACCGGGCCTGCCTAAAGTTTAACCTTTTGGCAGATTGGATGTATTCAAGATTCTTGTGGTCAGTCCAAACAATAAAGGGAACCCCCGAACCTTCTAACCAATGGCACCACTCTTCCAAGGCAAGCTTGACTGCCAGCAACTCCCTGTTACCAATATCATAGTTACGCTTGGCGGGTGATAAACGGTGAGAAAAATACGCGCAAGGATGCATCTTGCCGTCCGCGGAGGAGCGCTGGGATAGCACTGCACCGACCCCCACCTCTGACGCATCAACCTCCACCACAAACTGCCGGGACAGATCAGGAGCAACAAGGATGGGAGCTGAAACAAAGCAGCCTTTCAGTTTGGCAAACGCAGCGTCCGCTGCGCTGGACCACCTGAACGGGGTTTTAGTGGAGGTTAAGGCAGTCAAAGGGGTGGCTAGCTGGCTGAAATTACAAATGAACAACGGGTAAAAATTGGCAAAGCCCAGAAACCTCTGCAGGGCCTTGCGGGAATCTGGAGTTGGCCAATTAACCACAGCCTGAACCTTGTCGGTATTGACATAAAGCCCATTCTCTAACAGCCTCTGAAACACTCGTCTGACATGCTAAACATGTTCCTGGAAAGAACGAGAAAAATCAGTATGTCATCCAGGTAGACATAAATGTACTGATCTACCATATCTCTCAGCACATCGTTGACGAGTGCTTGGAAGACCACGGGAGCATTCGAGAAGCCAAAAGGAAGAACAAGATATTCAAAATGCCCCCTGGGGGTATTAAAAGCGGTCTTCCATTCATCCCCCTCTCTTATGCGAACCAAATGATAAGCATTACGGAGATCCAATTTCGTGAAAAATGACGCCCCCTGCAGACGTTCGAAGGCCGACGACATCAACGGTAAAGGATAAGTATTCTTCACCGTGATGCCATTCAGCCCTCAATAGTCAATACAAGGATGAAGAGAGCCGTCCTTCTTTTTAACGAAAAAAAGAAACCCGCACCAGCCGGGGAAGAATAGGGGCAGATGATCTTGGCTGCTAGAGAATCAGAAATATATTTCTCCATAGCCTCCCTTTGGAAAGCCAATATAATTTGCCTTTAGGCGGAGTCGTACCCGGTAAGAAGTCTATTGCACAGTCGTAGGGACAATGCGGAGGCAAAGAGTGTTTATTAAGTGACAGCAAACGAAAACAACAGCCGACGGGAACTCCAGCCGAGGGAAAGAGAGAGCACGCACACCACGCGATCACAACGCGCTGTAAACACGCTTGGCCAGGAGTCCAAAAAACAGTGAGGAAATCCAAACATGAGTGCAGTAATCCACAAGGCAGGACGAGAACAGAAAAACGAAGAGCTGAACAAGAGACAAGACAAGATTAACACACAATGCAAACGCCAGGCTTATATAGACAGCGCAAATTAGCTGCAGCTGTAGCGCTCTGATTAGACTGGCAGCTGCAGTTGCTACACGACGGACACACACACACCAGACAGAGACGCAAAATGAACACACAGACCCATAAACCGTGACAGTTTTAATGTGAAATGTTGCATTTTTAAAAAAATAATAAAAAAAATAATTATATAAATAAATATATATTAATTATAATGGGAAAAAATAGCTCATTAAACTTGTATAAATATTGCATATTGTCATAAAATCCCCTCAAAATTCTAAATAATAATCAAAAAATATTATTGAACAAAAATATTTTACACTGATTTTTCTGAAAAAACAAAAAGTTACATTTCATGGCTTCGGTCACTTTTGACTGCGAAGTGCGATTCCTAAATGAAGAGGCCCAGAGGGTTAAAGGGTTACTCCACCCCAAAATGAAAATTTAGTCATTAATCACTTAACCCCATGTCGTGCTTAGTTCATCTTTGGAACACAATTTCAGATATTTTGGATGAAAACCAGGAGGCTTGTGACTGTCCCATTGACTGTAAATACCACTGTCAAGGCCCAGAAAGGTATGAAAGATATCGTCAAAAAAGTCCATCTGCCATCAGTGGTTCAATCTGAATTTTATAAAGCAACAGGAATACTTTTTGTACACAAAGAAAACAAATTGATTTTATTCAAGTTTTATTTTATTTTATTCAATTATTTGAAAATCTGGGATCTGAGAGTACAAAAAAAAATCTAAATATTGAGTTTTCACATATTTACAGTAGGAATTTTGCAAAATATCTTCATGGAACATGATCTTTATTTAATTTCCTAATGATTTTTGCCGTAAAAGAAAAATCAATAATTTTGACCCATACAATGTATTTTTGGCTATTGCTACAAATACACCCCAAGGAATTAAGACTGGTTTTGTGGTCCAGGGTCACATATGTAACGCTTCCCTCACGTCTCTCTCATGAGTAATACGAGGGAAAACATGGACCAATTCTGTAGGTTCGCAGGAACAGCAATGAGAGACTGACTGAACGAACAGACAGCACAGGTAAGTTTCAATTATTATAAGAATTATTATATTATATTATTATATTATTATATTAATTATAATTTTTCTTTTAAATTTTATATTATATTATATTATATCTCTGACTTGGTTTAAATGCAACTTTTGACATATTTATCTTTGTGTTCTAATTATATATTTATTAGTGTTCTAATTTCCTGACTTAACTAATTCCAGGTTTAGGTTTAGTTTAGTTTTTTGTTTCTCTGAAATCCTTTCTGGTTTGTTTTTTATGTTTTTTTATGTATGGTTCACACTTTGAGTCACCTATTGTGTTTGTCTTCTCTCACCCTGCTACAGCTGCGTAAGCTTGTTTTCTCTCTTGCCAGAAATGCTAATATGCCCCAGAACGTGTGCATGTATTTTTAGTCATTTTTAATCGTTATTCTTTTCACTGACAATTTTAAAACCATTGCACATTTTGCATTATATCTGTAAGGTCTTCCTAATCTTCTCCTCTTTGACCTCTTGAGACACTTGGGTGTGTTTCTGAGCATTACTGTGTTTTCATCTTCAAATGCACACACAAAGTTTGGTAAACAGACAGAAATATTTTATTTGTCCAAGCAGGAAGCAAGATTTTTTTTTAAAAGGCATTTTACTCATCTAAGCATACTGAATTTTAAACCAAAAGATAGAACTTAATATAGAATCATATATGCAACAAATGAATGTTACTGCATAGCTGTTGTGGCAGTGACTGGTTGAGGCAGACATTTTGCATCTATGGGGGTGTTTTCTTCTCCGTTACAAGGATAACACTCAATCACAGTCTCATTCACACAGCGGTAGAGAGGAACATGAGCTACAATCTTCTTGAATTCGGTTTGGAGATTTTTTTCAGTGTCAAACTTCCAAAAATTCATGAAGACAAAAGCTTTAATTCCATCATGTTCTGTCCATTTCCTGAGGGCCTCTATGATACTATGGTCCTTATCTTCATTCAGACATGAGTCAACACAGGGAGAATTAAATGTGTAAAAAACCGAGCAGCCACCTTTTCCTTTATTCAAAAGACTGGCCATGGGTGAGCTTTCAGCAGGATTCAGCAGAAGAGACTCTGAATGCTTGTTGTATGTATTCTTTTTTTCAGTTCCTGCAGCGATGAGTTCATCACCTTGGTAAAGTGCGTTTTTTTTTATCAGCAATAGGATTTTTTATTTTAGTCACATCCTCATGTTCCAGAAATCTGCCTTCCACATTATTGAAGTCCTTTAGACAATGCTTTGGTACATTGATGGCTACAGCATACTGACGGTCAGATCCATCTTCTCTTTTATAGCTGGAAAACAGTAAACAACATTAAGTATTAATTAAGGTTATTAATGCTTTTTTTTTTATTTTTTTTTATTTGATGATCAGTTAACATATGGTTTGCCAATTTTTTACTTGATCTTTGCTCATTTAACTTAAATTTTTAATGTAAACTTTTTAAGTAATCTTTGAACTTTTAATTTTTTATAGACACTTGAAAGAGACTTACTTCTGCTCAAAGAAGTTTATAATATGGGTGAGAGCGTTGATGTCCACAGTGTCACTTTCTGTCCATTTAGGAAGCAGAAAGAGCAGCAAAAGTCCATTTAGAATCACAGTTAACTTCTAAAATGACAAAACACAGCATACAAAGATTAATAAATCAGATAAAGATTTTTAATAAATCTTAAGTCTTGAATGTGACTGACCATGTTTGCTGTTCCAAATTTGTAAGTTAAGAGATGCTGTGTGAGTCTCTACAGAAGGAGTGATAAGAGTGAAAGAAGAGGTGTGTTGGGTGGGATTTATCCTGTGTCTGGACAAGCCCTCTTCTGAATAACACCTCCTCTTAAAAAATAAATTTCAAGACCTTCCTCACATACCTGGATGTCTGATTAAGTCAGGGCTTGAAGTTGGTCCAACTTCAAGCAGGTCCAATATTATATATATTTTTGTCAAATAGTAATCCTTCAGTGGTAGACCTACCTCTGTTGGCTGTGTCTTCTGTTCTGACAAATAAAACAAGTAACCATCCATAAATACAGTTATACTCCTAAAAATAAAGGTGCTTTAAAAGGTTCTTCACAGCAATGCTATAGAAGAATCATTTTTGGTTCCACAAAGAACCATTCAGTCAAAGGTTCTTTAAAGAACCATCTCTTTCTTACCTTTTTATAATCTGAAGAACCTTTTGCCAAAAAGAACCTTTTGTGAAACAGAAAGGTTCTTCAGATGTTAAAGGTTCTATATGGAACCATTCTACAGCATCATGAAGCACCTTTATTTCTAAGAGTGTATGGTGAAGAAATAGAATTGAGTTCAAGTGCCATGACAATATTTTATTTCAAATGTGACTTCACTTGTAGGTTACGTCAAGTATACGAAAGATACATATATTCTGGGCTCATTTCAAAGTTCAATGAGCTGACAATGCTATTGATACATATTAGTATTAGGAAGATTTAACCATTTGGTGTGTGTGTGTGTAAGGTCTGCATAGCAGTTTGATACTAGTCGTTACAGTCATGTCTAACCCTTGCTCTCTAAAACTGATACAGTCAGATCTGTTGTGAGCATCTCCTACATTTTTGCAACTCCAAAATAATGTACGTACAATTCACTGCAGTTTGCAGATAAAATGAACACTATAGGCAGTAAAACACTAATGAAATTTATTCCCTTTCACACAAAATAGGATTACAGGAGCTGATTATTATTTAATGAACATTTTTGCACAGTTCCTTATATTATCACATACCTCCTTGAAGCCATACACCGTAAGACTAAACAATAATGGAAGAATACATATATATATATAAAAACAATAATATAATAATACAAATGACATAAATGAATCAATGAAATGAGTATATAAATGGCTAAAAACGTTTACTATAAATGATTATGTGATTAAATGGAAAAATAAAACAACTGTAAATGATTATAAATGAATGAATTAAGAATAAAAGAAAGAAGGTAACACACATCACAAATGTATGGTTGCTCTCATGAAGCAAAACACTCACAGGTTGCATTTGAGGATCCTAAGATGCTTCATCTCCTTAAAACATTTTCAAAACACATAGGAAACTTGCTACAATCAGAAACACAATGACCTTCTAAAGAGATAAAACATATGCATATACACTATTAATAACTAAACATAACATCTGACACTGACAGTTTTTAAAAGAACCACTTTTTCCTTAGCGTAAAGAACATGTTAATAAACTAAAGAACCTTTTTTCACTATATAGAGCTTTTTGTGGAACGGAAAGATCAACATGGATTCATCGATGCCAATAAAGAACCTTAATGACTAAGAGAAAATGACCTGGACCCGTGACTGGCCCTTTTTTCATCAGCATCAATGAAAGCTGCCTAAAGCTACATGATTACTCACTGTTTTACTGTAGTCTTTGGCAGGGTTTAAGAATCTCCTTAGGTGTGTAATTCCCCCACCCACCCAAATGTCAAATGGCCAAAAACACAAACACAAACATACTTTTGAGTGCACATCAGCCAAATTTGCCACCTTCATACTACAAAATGTTTTCCCTCACTTTGTAAATCGCAATCCATTTATCATTTACTGAAAGTGTCTTACAGGCGACCTGTTGTTGTGTTCAGTTTGGACAACAAACAATTGCACGATTTCTGTCAGAGGCATTATGTAACATGTTTCATTTGTTGTTATTTAGTGAGTGTGCATGTCTGTTATAATAAATTACATTTATTATAATCTCTACAAAAGCTCACTTTGGGGTAAAAAATAAATGTTCTTCAGGTACTATGTGCTGAAATAAACAGAAAGTGCATATATGCTTCAAGGTTAAAAGTCTGTATGATGGTCTGTGCATACAGTTGTTTGTCTCTCATTCTCATTCATTTTTTAAAATTCCTTTGTTATAATGCTATGTCATAAACAACATTATAATTGTATTCTTGATAATCGATAACTTACCTTCATAGTCATGAACACATGTTTTAAACACTTAGAATATTTTAAAGCATTTATTATTTCTCAACTCTTCAGCCGTGGAGTGAAAGAACATGCCATGAAAAAAATGTGCCAAAAATGTGTCTCCTGCTGGAAAACAAAGACTTTAAAGATGAAAATGACATGAAATTACCATTATAACCACTAGATGTCAGCAGTGGATCACTCATTAGCTCAGCTGCCATTACAAATCCCCTTTTCACTTGTTTTTGGTTTTATTAAAAAATTATTATTATAAGAAATTATTATTATTATTATTATATACTTTTACAGTACTGAAGTATGAAGTATGGCAAGTGCAGAGTCACAAAGTCTCATGTGATTTAAAAAAATAAATAATTAAGACACCAACAAACATAGAAGTGTTATTTATTTAAATACTGAACTAGTTAACTATACAAATTAAATAAGTTAATCATTAATAGTATAACAAATACTTCAAAAACCGCATTTTAAAATTTTTATCTTTAACTGTAGAAGCTGTTTAATATATTCAGCCAACACAGACTTGACTATCAAAATAAAGTGTTACTGCACAGAGTTTGACAGCTGACCAGAAATGACTGAGCTGGCTTATCTAAAACGAAGTATCCGTGCATACAGTCCTTTGTCATTAAAGAGTGTAATTTTTTTTTAAATGTTGTTGCTGTTGTCTTGAGAAAACCAGTGATTTTAAGCTGTCTAAACTCCCATTTGTGAGTCTACATTTAACAAGACATAGAAATGCTTTCAAGAAACAGCCCTTTCCCTGGGGCTTTCTTGCAGGGTGGTCAGCATAAATTAATTTCACAGAAGGAAATGGTCTACCATTGCCTGTCATTTTTTATTTGTTTTTTTTTTTTTGGGTTGGGAGCTCAGCGAATACACCTGATCAAACAGTTTTGAGTTATTTCCCTATTGTATATATGTAGAATTCCATTAATATGCTTTTAATAATACGTCTTGCATTTAAAAAATGCCTATACTCAAACTGATTTTGAGGCAAAAAACGAGTTAAGCCTAAGTTGACACAGTACAGTAAATAAGGATGCTGATGTCAAATGTTTCTCTTAAATTTTTTATTTACTCACATTCCTTAGCAGTCGTGTAATCACCACCACTGGACGGAATGTCAACACTGATTCATTAGGTAGGATATTTTTCACTCTACCCACAGCTCATCGTCAGATCAGGTGAGCCCTGATTTGCTATGTCAGTCAGAGGCAGGATCTAACAGACATCACTCAAGGCTCTTTCACACAGCAATTCCGGAAAATACACAGATTATGGGTGCATCTCAAATAGAAGGGGGTTTGGGGGGGACTGACATATATTATATTTTATATAATATTTAAAATGAATTTTATTTTGAAAAATGTTACATGTACATATGTGTTTTCCCATCTGTCTATTAGATCAGTTGCTCATAGGAAGATGTGTTTGACATTCGGTTTGGTCTGTGTGTAAGATCTGCATGGCAGTTTGTTACCAGTCATCAGTGTTGGGGGTAACTCATTACAAGTAACGCAAGTTACATAATAATATTACTTTATTCAAGTAACTAGTAAAGTAACACATTACTTTTGAATTTCTAAGAAAATATCTGAGTTACTTTTTCAAATAAGTAACCCCAGTTACTTTTTTTTCCCATTTATTGATTGCCAAGTCTCCTGTCATGAAACTGGGAGTAAACATGATATTACTGTATTTTAAACTAAATGTGAACATGCATTAATTCATCTCACTCACAAAAAATTGCGATTCAGTATTCTTCAAAATGAATAAAAATTCAGTGAAATGCAAACTCAGAATATGACTGTCACGGATTGGTCAGGTTCTGCAGCCACTCACACGCAGCGTTCACAATCACCTGAATTCTAATCACCGTCACCTGGATTCAATCACCACACACACATATAAGCACGCACCACTCACCAGTCATTGTCCGGGCTCGTTTATCCGAAGCGGACTTGTTGTGAGACTATCTCCAAGATCACAACTACCTTCTTACCTGAATATACTTACCTTTGTCTCTGTTTCATTCCAGTCTGTCAAGTCAAGCCGCATTCAATCAGTGGTTTGTGTGCCGTAAGTCTGTCAGCTGTCAGCAAACGGTGTGTGTGCGTCATCGGACCTGCAGTGCATCTCCCGTCGTTCCTGAAAAGGAAACATTCATCATCCATCTCGTAGACATCCACTCTAGGACTCTGAACTTCCGAACTATCAAACTTACCTATTGCTGCACGTCATCATTCATCTACCGCTCTGCTGTTAATAAACTTCTTGTATTTCACTTACCTCAGTTGTCCGTCTGCTTCCGTAACAATGACACAACCCTGCAATAATTAAATATGTTAAATAAAACTAATATCCTTTATGTATTTAATCCCATTTTATTAACCAGTGTCTTTGCTGCTGACCTTCAATGATGCAATTCAACCATAATAAGAAAAAATTACACTAGATAAACTAACATTTGTGCTTCATTTTTTTTTTTTTTTTTTTTTATAGCTGAAGAGAGATCTCCTGCATAAATATACTTTTCTTTCAGCCTGAGGTGAATTCATTTCATTTTTGGTATAAAAGGGCTTTTACATTAGAATTGTTTTATATTAAAAACAAAGAAGCAAGTCCTGCCCAGAAGTAACACAAAAGTAATGTAACGCATTACCTTCCATAAAAAGTAACTAAGTAACTTAAGATTACCAACAACAAACCGCATTTTCTTGTTTGTTTGTTTTTTTTTTTTTTGGAAGGAATTTAAAAAGTATTCCAACACCATTTTATTGTCAATAAACAATAAAAAGCAAATAATAAAGAACAATAAAGAAAGCAAATAGAATTATTTCAATTTGCAATGATTTTAACTTGTATACTGTAATTGATGACATCACTGTGTTTGTCTTCTCTCACCCCATCACAGCTGTATAAACTTGTTTTCTCTCTTGCCAGAAATGTTAACTTGCCCCAGAGTGTGTGCATGTATTTTTGGTCATGCTGTTCTTGAGTTTTTTAGTTTTTTTCTTTTCACTGTAAATACAAACACCCTTACATCTGCACATTTTGCATTAGATTTGTGAGGTCTTCACACACAAAGTTTGCTAAACAGAAATATTTATTGTTCAAGCAAAAAGCAAAGATAAAATGCATTTTACTAATTCATCTAAGCATGCTGAATTTCAAACCAAAAGACAGTAGATCTTAATACAGAATGACATATGAAAGAAATAGATGTTACTGCATGAATCTTAGTTTTCTGGTGGAGGCAGACAGTGCGCATCTATGGGAGCATTTCCTTCTCCGTTACAAGCATAACACTCATTCTCACTCAAACAGCGGTAGAGAGGAACATGAGCCACAATCTGCTTAAATTTGGTCTGAAGATCTTTTTTAGTATCAAACTTCCAGAAATTCTTGAAGACAAAGGCTTTAATTCCATCATGTTCTTTCCAGTTCTTCAGGGCATTTAAAATGCTGTGGCTGCCTGTCGCATCCAGACACGTATCGACACAGGGAGACTCAAATGAGTAGAAAACCGAGCAGCCATCTTTTCTTTTATTCAAAAGTTTGGTCATGGGAGAGTTGTCAGCCGGGTTCAGCAGGAGAGACTCTGAATGCATGTTGTATTGTTTCTTTTTACTGATTACAACCTTTTTAGTTCCTGCAGCGATGAGTTCTGCACCTTGGTAAAGCGCGTTTGTATCATCAGTAATGGCATTTTTCACATTTGCTGCATTCTCCTGAGTCAGGAAGTTGTTCTGTGCAGGAATGAAGTTCTGTTGACACTTATCCTTTGGCACATTGATGGCTACAGCATACTGACGGGGATGTCCATCTTTATCGACTCTCTTATAGCTGGAAAAAAAATAAACAGGATCACTTATTGCTAAAGACACACACCCATTTCTTGAAGTTTGACACTGACAGTTTGACCCATGCCTTCTCATTTCTCTGCTTCCTCATTGTTGCTCTACTTCCTCATTTCTTACTTTAAGTTACTTTAACTCTTTAAACTCTTAATTTTTAATAGACACTGAAGACTTACTTCTGCTCAACGAAGTTTATAATACGTGCAAGAGTATTGATGTCCACATTTTCACCTTCAACACTTTCTGTCCAATCAGAAAGCAGAAAGAGCAGCAGGAGTCCGCTCAGAAATACTGTGAACTTCTAAAAATCACAAAACACACACAGAAAAACAAAATAAATTTACAGATACCATGTGCATAGTTCATCATAATAGAAAAACTCCTCCAAGGAGACAACAACAACAATTACATAAACTATATGATTCTTAGTAAATCATGAATCTTGAATGTGACTGACCATGTTTGCTGTTCCAAATCTGTAAGCCCAGAAATGCTGTGAGAGTCCCAACAGAAAGAAGGAGTGATAAGAGTGAGGAGGAAGTTAATCATGTTTCCTCTGAGACTGGATCAGCCCTCTTCTTTCAAAAAAAAAAAAGGAAAAAAAGAAAATGAAAAAAAAAACTCACTTTCCCAATCTCGAATAATGGATGAAAATAAAAGGCAGAAAACACACACAAAACCTCAAAACACAAAAAAGCCAACTTTAGAAGAAAAGTGCAAAATTCACACATCCAAATGTCTGATTAAGGCAGTGAAGCCGAGTCGAGTGTTTGTAGAGTGTGTTGCACTTTTCTTTTTAGTGCCATAAAAGAATGTCATCGGCATTTTGTGTTTGCTTTTCGATTTGTGTTAACACATCCAATTGGATGTTATCTTTGGCATGGAAATATGGATATTTTATTTGTAAACATCATACCTTTCTTTAATATATCAGTTAATGTCATAAATCTGGTGAGCTAAGCCAGTGGTAGTACTGACAGTGTCGGTCAGCATGGCTGAAGACAGGAAAAGTGGAGGAACAGACAAACCGAATCATTTGAGTGATTCATTTAGGCTATGTTGGAACCGCTCCGATTTATTCAAACTCATGACTTCAATCATTCAGTTCAAGCGATTCACTAGCAAAAAAAAAAAAAACGCAAATCATTTGATTTAGATCGGAACTTTGCATATCATGAATAATTACATTTAGATTGGAACTCTGGGGGTGCTTTGTGAATCTTTTGATTCAGATTGGAAGTTTGAAATGGATTTGCAAATCATTTTGCCAGTTGATCCACACTCCCCCCGATCTGAAATATGGTTCATGAATCATTGTTCACATTGGGACTTGGGAGCGCGGATAGTAAGACTCTGAATGCATGTTGTATTGCTTCTTTTTACTGATTACAACCTTTCTAGTTCCTGCAGCAATGAGTTCTGCACCTTGGTAAAGTGCATTTGTTTCATCAGTAATAGCATTTTTCACATTTGCTGCATTCTCCTGAGTCAGGAAGTTGTTCTGTGCAGGATTGAAGTTTGTTGACACTGATGTTTTGGCACATTTGCGTACTGACGGGCAGTGTTGGGGCTAGTTACTCAAAAAAGTAATATATTACATATTACATATTACTCTCAAAAATAGTAATGCCTTACTTTACTTTATTACTCCCTGGAGAAAGTAACTAGTTATATTACTAGTTATATTACTAGTTACATTTTTTTTCTTAATTACTCTATAATTGCCTGAGATGCATCAGATGGAGGGAGAACATACAAAGGAGGAGTGTTCTTTAGGGTCTTTATTACGCCAACAACAGACTGGCACTGTCTAGCACAAATAACTACAAACAACTGTACTTGTGCACATACTCAGTGCTCTCAAACGTTTTCTTCAGCTCACTTTCCATCATGGCGTAACATTTATCTAGGTACATTGCGAAGGTTTTCCTATCGGAAAACGGCTGGTCTGTCCCTGCTATCGGTATTTTACAGATTATCTTTTGAAAAGACAGCGATTCGACGGTAGAAAGAGGTAACATTTCTTCTACTACGTACGAGGCAACAAGCTTATTTATCTCGGATTTTGATGTTGGTAGTACTTTATGTTCAAATGAAAGTTTTTGATGCTTGTGGGGCTGCTCATTCATGTCACTCTGTCGCTTCGCAACGAGCTTGATGTGTCCGTGCTGTCGCTGCAGGTGCTTCTTCAAGTTGGAGGTAGAGTTACAACCGGTGGAGAGCAGCTTTCTCCCCGGGCAGAGTGTGCACTTCACCGTCAAGTTATTTTCCTTCCGTTGAACATATTCAACATAATGACTGAATCTCCACCCGTCGAAACTAGCTTTCTGTTGCTGGGAACCTTCCTCTGAAAAAGAGCTTGCCGTTGCTGACGCTTCCATTTTTCCCCATCTGTCTTTGCGGGTGCCGCTCTGCTGCCGGCTGCCGGGTGTCGACCAATCGGTGATGGTAAATGATACCTCGTGCCAAACCCAGACCAATCACTGTTCCATTCACGCCCCCGGGAAAAGTTTAGCTCGGGAAAACTGTAATAATATTACCATTTTCAGACGAGTAATGCCTTACACTATTAGTTACTGAAAAAAGTAATATTATTACAGTAACGCCTTACACCCAACACTGCTGACGGGGATGTTTATCTTCATCGACTCGCTTATAGCTGCAAAAAAATAAACAGGATCAACTATTGCTAAAGACACACACCCATTTCTAGAAGTTTGACACTGATAGTTTGACTGATGCCTTCTCATTTCTCTGCTTCCTCTTTGTTGGATTACTTCCTCAATTCTTACTTTAAAAATCTTTAAACTATTAAATTGGAAATTCAAAGCGCAAATCACAAATCATGTGATTTAAATCAGAACTTCAGAGCACAGATCACGAATCATTTGATTTAAATTGGAACTTCGGCGTGCATGTCGAATCATTTAATTCAGATTGGGACTTCGGAACGTATTACATTCAGATCGGCATTACTTTTTTTTTTTTTTAGTAGAAAACATCAAACCATTAAGGCAGAACAGTAATAAAAATAAAACAAAAAGAAAGAAAGAAAGAATACACAAATACAAATTCCTTAAGAAAATTAGCCATAGTTTTATTATAGAAAAAGTGTAGTAATTTTTTTTTATTTTTTATTTGAATAACCACTGCTTTACTACAGATACCATGGCTAAACTATGGTTAGAGTTGCAAAACCATGATTTATTTGTGGTTACCGTGGTTTAAATATAACTGTTTTTTTCACTTTAAGATGAAAGCATTTAAGATGAATACAGAGATGTAATTTTAAATTATTTAGGATTAACCATTAAGTCTTTTAGGTGTTTGCTGCAGCTGGCTGAAGACCTGATGTCATTTAGCAAGAGTGTAGCATGACGTTGCACAACATGCTTTCCAATATCCTTTTCTTTGATTTTTTTTTTTTATGAGAACTGTGGGTGTGTTCATGTGCATTACTGCAACCCATAGTCTATTCTAATCTTTAAAATCTTAATTTGTTGCTAAATTAATAAATGTAAATGTAAAGCAAATGTTTACCAAGCGGAAGGGATAAGGTAGGGATAAGATTAATTTTAAATTCATTTTAGTAGTTCATGGATCCATATTGAATTTAAAAACAAAAGATAGCAGATCTCAATACAGACTCACAGAACCGTTACAATTCATCTTCGATCTTTTTTGCAGACAAACAGTGCGAGTCTATGGGAGCGTTTCCTTCCCCTTTGCAAGCATAACACCGTTTCTCACTCACACAGCGGAAGAGAGGAACATGAGCCACAATCTGCTTAAATTCAGTCGGAAGATCTTTTTCAGGGTCATGCTTCCAGATATTCTTGAAAACAAACGCTTTAATTCCACTGTGTTCTTTCCAGTTCTTCAGGGCCTTTAAAATGTTGTGGTCCCTTGTCTCATTCAGACACGAGTTAACACAGGGAGACTCTAATGTGTAGAAAACAGAGCAGCTGTCTTTTCTTTTTTTCAAAAGTTTAGTCATGGGCGAGTTGTCAGCAGGATTCAGCAGGAGAGACTCTGAATGCATGTTGTATCCTTTTTTTATTTTTCTTGTTCCAGCAGCAATGAGTTCTGCACCTTGGTAAAGTGCGTTTGTTTCATCAGTAATAGCATTTTTCACATTCATGGCATTCTCTTGAGTCAGGAAGTTGTTCTGTGCAGGACTGAAGTTCGGTTGACACTGATGCTTTGGCACATTGATGGCTACAGCATACTGACGAGGATGTCCATCTTTATCGACTCTCTTATAGCTGGCAAACAATAAACAGGATCAAGTATTGTTCTATGTGACTAATGACACTGTTTTTAATTTACGACCGTTTGAAAGACGTTTCCTGTTTGTTAACTTTGAGTAAACATTAACTTTAGAAAATGGAGACAGACTCACTTTTGCTCGAAGAAATGAATAATACGGGCGAGAGTATTGATGTCCACAGTGTCGACATCAATGCTTTCCGTCCAATCAGGAAGCAGAAGGAGCAGCAGGAGTCCGCTCAGAAACATCGTGAACTTCTAAAATCAAAACACACACACAAACGAACACAGAAAAACAAAAACAAAACAAAACAAAACAAAAAAAACAAATAAATAAATACAATATGCATAGTTCATACAAACCCCTACAAGCCCATTCAAAGTGAAACCAACTTCCAAAATCACTATGTATGATATGGGTCTTAAATGTGACTGACCATGCTGTTTCTTGCTCCAGGTGATTAACAATGGAAGTGAAAGAGAAAGTAGAATTAATCTAGTCTGCACCAGCCCTCTTTTTAAAAAGACGGACTCCCCAAAGAAAGCAAGTGGTATTGTGTGTTCATACTGCTCTTAAAACGAACTAGCTATTATGTGATATGATATTGTATATATTTAAAAATGTTAATGGAATTTATATATATGCAATTGAACGAAAATGTGAAGTAGCATTATTGTATAAACAAGTTTTTGTAAATGAGGTTTCGATGGTAGAGTTGCAGGTGTAATTACACACCACTAGAGGGCAGCATTGCGATGTAAATACATCAGCGGATATCCGAGGAAGCACAGCAGATCTGTGCATAAATATGAGAGGGGAAATCTATACATTTAGGTCAGTGTATATGTACATATCTATAGTTTAAAGCCGTACTAAGTATTGCAGAGCCAATGGAGATTTGATCTGAATCTACTTTTCGTTGGCAGAGAAGAAATTAACAAACTACCTGGTCATATTTTGTTTAAAACACGCTATATTATACACCTTTTTCTTCCCGTAAAAGTGGGCGCGGCCATTTGTCAGTTTCATGGGTGTGGCTTCCGGTCTCATACGCGTCCAGCTACTTTTAGCTGTACAAAACAGCCGGTTTTGCTTTTTGATATTCCAGATTGGTGTGTTTATCATATTGTTTGCATGTATTGTCTTAATTATGAGCACACTGGTTTGTAGTGCAAACAGTTTTACCGTTTACTGCACATTGTTTATTCTTCTCGTTATTTCCCTGTAGCGGCTAATGGACCGGGAGTCTCACTTGTAGGCTTACTTCAGCATTGAAAAAGGTGGATATTAAATGTTAAATTAAAACAATATCTCACTGATAACTCTTGTCTGTTCCATATTGTTTATTTGAATGAAAAACTACATTAACGTGTCATATTATTTTGAAGATGCACAACAAATTATAGAGCAAATAACTTTCATGCTCATTATTAGGCTATTGAAAGAAAGCTTTTTCAGCAATGTGTGTTTTTCTATTACGTGAGCGTAATCAAGTCAAGACGCGTTTGAGGATCAGATGAAAAACAGACTCCAGATCAGACTGTAGTTTTATTTTCATCTGTCTCTCTGTGTGATGAACATGTGCAGGACCTGTGAACTTTGCACTTTGACCTCTCAGATGACGGAGCAGGGTGAAGGAAAGGACGCTGTTTGAAGGTTGGCATTTACAGGGGAAGTCAGTGGGTCAAAAGAAGCTTCTGAGAGAGAAAGAAAGAGTTTGACATAAAATAGCATCTGTCTCCCCGTCCATTATTCTTGAGGTGTTTGAGCAGGTTTGCAGTGTGCGCTAGGGCACAGGTGAAGCGTTTGATCAGCTAAAGGGAGAACAGAGTCATGAATCATGCTGGAAAGTGTGAAGCGTTAGCTATGGCTACAGACAGATGTGTGAGAGATCACGTATACCAACTCCTGCTGTTTTTATGTAAAATGAAATACATAAAAACAACAAACTGACCAAATCAGTGTAAACGTTGTTCTGCTAATTAATGCTGTCTAAAACATGGGGAAAAAAATGTGTAGAAGCTGCTAAATTATATAGAGAAGGACTTGTAAGTGCAATATTTTGACAAACTAAAGCTAATAGGTGGTAAAGATACGTACAATAAGTATTAATTAATATATTAGCCTAATATTTCACCTACCTGACTGAAAATGATAAGAACAAACACAAATATTGTCAAGATTCTTGCCCTGGAAATCCTCGTTCAGTTTGGTCAACCACAAACGTCTTTCCTCAGAGAGTTTTTTGCACTCTTCTCCTTGATTTGTTATAACTTTTAGCAGTCTATAGTACTCCAAATGTTTTTCCCAGTATGACCGATCAGTACAGCCCAAAACATGACAATAATTGACCATTTTCAGCAGCAATAATCAGCTAAATATGCAAGTTTCATTCGGTTCAGTGGCATTGTTTACATTCAGTGTCGTCAATATCGCTGATTGATGAAACACACGCCGTGAAAACACTTTATAGAGGGTCAGAAAGCTCTTGGATTTCATCAGAAATATCTTAATTTGTGTTCCAAGATGAAGGTCTTATGGGTTTGAAATGACTTGAGAATAATTAATGACAGAATATTCTTTTTTTTTTTTTTTTTTTTTTTGTGAACTGTCCCTTTAAGATGCTATTATAGATATAATTCATATTTTGCATTTGTTTTTTAGTTTCAATTTTAGGTTGTTTGTTTTATTATTAATTTAAATATATATATATAGAGAGAGAGAGAGAGAGAGAGAGAGAGAGTATTAATTAATTTTAATTCAGGTTTACTTTAAGTTATTTTATCAACATTTTAGTATCAAGTTAAACTAAATGAAAATTAAAATAATGTAATAATGTAATAATGCAATTAAAATAAGTTTAAGAATATTATTGATTAATTAACAAAATAATATTTTTAGTTTCAGTTTGATTTACATTCTTAATTATTATTATTATTATTATTATTATTATTATTTAGTTTAATTTAACCCTGCTACAAACTAATTCAAATTCGAATCTCAAATTCTAAAAACGTTTTTTTTTAAAAGCAATTTTATCTTTATAAATAAATTTTGCCAACATTTGAAAATGCTCAAAGTACAAACAGGCTTTATTATCATACGATGATTTAATTACGCGAAATATCTGGACGATACAGATACACACACACACATACAAAATAAATTAATAATAAAAAAAACATTCAGTTGTTTTGGCTGTACAGTCAGTATTTTTGAGAGTTTAACGTTTTTACCATGTTGGTGATGACCAAATTAATATTGCAGTTTTAAGCATATCACATAGTATCAAATCAGTAAAAATACACTTGTTACTAACAAGTTGTTAGTCATTTTCACAGTGCATCTTTTAACCAAGCACCACTATAGGAATTATTTCTGAGATTAAAAATCAAATACGTATGACTTTTGAACTCCCAAGATTCCAAATACTGTATAATTTCCCATTCGTCCCGCATTGAAAAAAACAAAAACATCATCCAAATGTGAAGGAATGCATGAGAAAAAGTTCATTGTCAACTATAAAACATTTGTGGTTTATTTACACATATCCGTCTGGCCTCATAAGAACGGCTCTCAATGGCTGCGAATGTCTCGTATGAACATGGCCATTTTGCATATTGCACTTCAACATGTTTCTCAGTGAAAAAAAGAAGTCTCCTTTTTGTTTTGATTTGGCTTGTCTTGTTGTGTTTTCTGGGATTGTGGATAATTCTGCTGGAAGGGCTTTTGAAGAAGAGTTCAAGGGAATGTTTGAGATCTTTTGATCTGCCGGCTGTGCCATCCAGTGGTAAAGAAGTTGTATTTTTATTGGCAAGAGTTTTGTATCTCCGTCTTTATTTCTCTTCTGTGGGAAACACTTCATTCCAGGACTTTGGGGCATGAAGCCGTTACCCGTTCAGGCGATTTCAGGCCTTAGATAATGAAAGGAATCTGAAATGTAAATAGAAAAGTGCATCATTTATTAATAATGTTAAATGATTTCACATTTAATATGCATCTTAATAGTAGCATTTATTCTGGTAATGTTTGCATGGCTCGTGGCAGCAGCTGAACTCCAAAAGAAAGCATGTGCCGTCCATTTGACACAGCAATCAGGCTGGCAAACGCTGACCCTTCCCTTTAAGAAGGACTCATTAAAGAGCTGCCGTATTTGTGCGGCGTCCATTTCATCCGAGCGTAACTGTAAGAGCTGCGGATAGTGAGTTCGACAAGCGCAGCTGCTTCTCATCAT